>KK906299.1:0-12951 GCA_000696445.1 Aquilaria agallochum
GCAATTCCTCTTACTTGCCAGTTAGATAATAGGGAGATATCGAGTGTGGTCAACAACCTTTGTTCCTAGAGAAAAACTTTATTGGCACTTGCCACTACTATACTTTGATGATATGTACATTTGCCTATGAGTTCATATGTTTGTTTAAGTACAGAGAGATTTAATACATCCATAATATTGTCGGTGTAGTAAAAAAGGTTTGTCGTGAACTACAAACGCCCCATATCTCACACTAGCTATTTTTTGCCTTGTGAGTTTACTACATCTACTTGTCACATCCAATTGGTGGCTGCATACTATGACCACTTGACTAGTTGAAGCAAAGCTCAAACTACTACTCTAGTATCCTAGGCTGACTCCCTATAGTAGCCACTACTGGGAAAGAATTTCCTCGGCTAGCCTTAAGAAGACCGAGCACATGCTGGCACTAGTTTCATGACCACTCAAACCAATAGTTATGGCTTTCTAGGTGCAAGGCTTAGAGCCATGTAATCCTATGCAAGGCTTAGAGCCATATAATCCTTACACTTAGTCACAAGCCTATCTTCCTGATGATTCGTTACCATTCTTCAGTCTTTAGTAGACGTTTGTACTCTGGGTATATTGCCCATGCTCCAACTAGGTTGGATGAGCCAACCTCTACCTTGTTGTTTCATGTCTCCAACTCCTCTAACTCTTTTTTGGGAGCTACTACATCCTGGACTACCCACTAATGGCCTTACATTAATGATTATTCAATGACTCTGTACATTAGTTCAAGGACTTGGTGATTTTGAGCCTAAGCTCCTACTCTTAAAGAAATATAAGAGAATGCTCCTCTACCTTGCTTTGTAGCCTAGACGACCAAGTCTTTATCACTTGAGTTAATTCATCTTTAGCTTTTTTTCGATCACCTAACCCTATCATCAATCAACAGGTTCAATTTTTGGAACTTCAGGAGTAATCCACCTTATCTAGTGGAATTCCCTACCTTAGAGGATTCCATACCCTCCTACTCCTATGGATCATGTTGGCTATCTTATTCTGAGTTCTTGAAAAACTTCCATTAGGATGGTGGTCACATCCAACTACTTGCACGTCCTACATTGGAGCAAGCTGAAACAACTACCCCAATTTGCCACACTTGATCACTAGGATCTACTTCTTGACCCAAGTGTCCAAACAACATCTAACCTAGTTTTACCATCAAAATAGACAGACAAAGCTAGTTAACAACTGACAAATGTTGGTTAGTACTAACTACCCGAACACAAGGATAATCCACTAGATTTTAGTTCCTAGCTGATGGCCTTCGGCATCATCATTGTGCAACATGGTGAGCCCGGAGTAAGAACTGCCAGTGGGAGAATGTCCGGGTGAGGGAGCTCTAGTGGGAGGAGGACTGCAAAGACTAAGAAAAACAAGGGTTAGGAGGTCCCCGAAGTATTTTTCTAGGGAAGAGCCTCAGACACCTAAGTCAGCGTTTGGAAATGGAGAGTATGTAAAGAGTGGAGAGATTTCTCCTTGGAGTCCGATCCTTTACTTGGGGCATTTCTCGAATATTTATAGGGAAGTGAACAGTAGAAGTTTGTTTGACACAGCCTGCCCAGATCTTGACATGTGTTCGGTCATATGCAATCCGTACCTTTGGGGAGAGGGGGAGCATTTCGCTGACCACGGGCCGCTTGGCTAGGAGCCTAGGTGATACAAGGGCAGCGTGTCAGAACGTGTCTGAGGGCTGCGTGGCAGAGCGTGTCTAGGGGCGGCGTATCGGGTAACATACGGGTACAGTGTGTCAGAGGCTCCTTAATTGTTTCTGCCGTACTCCTGAGATCCCTTCCGTAGAAGAGAGGTCTTCGGAACAGGAGGACTTCTTTCTGAGACCATATCAGTAATCTAGGGATATCTTCGCCAAGGGTGGTCCCATTTGGGGACGTTCTTCCCTGCCGAAGGTGGTTTGGTCATCTTACCGATGATGGCGATGCACCGTATTCCCGAGGTTGGTACTGTCGTCTCCAGGGGTGATGAAGGATAGCCGAGGTCGAATGTAAGAGAGGCCATACACCTTTCTTTCTGAAGTCGATGCTCATGTCCCTTGTAGTTGATGCTTTTCTTTGCGTGGGTGGTGCCTTACCCGAGCTTACGGGTTTGAAGGGTGATAGCACTTCGGCTATCACATGCCCTCCTTGAAAGGTCGAAGTGGAGACTTCGGCTCTAGTCTCCCTGAGCACATCTTGCCGGACTTCGAGCGGGACACTGTTCAAGGAGATACTTTGGCACCCGAAGGCGTTCCTTCCTAGCCGAGGCATCATCATTCAATACTTTGGCGATCTCAGGGCACATACTCCCTTTATTTTTACTTTTTCTGCTGCAGGTCAGTCGACCGTCGCGTCTCGTAACTAGGCGTGTTAGTTTGGATAGGCGTGCCTGGGTTTTCACGGTGTCAGAAAGCGTGTCTTAGTTTCTCGCGTTGGATGACACGTGGCACGCGATGGCTGGGGGCAGTCACGTCGGTTACACCAGCCGCGTCCTTTCGCCTTTGAGGGGTAATTATGGCGATGGTTCACCTTCGCAGGGTAGTTATGGCGACGATTCGGCTACCCCTCTTCGGTCTATATAAACCCTTCCTCCCCTTCATTTGCTTTCCTCTATCCTTCTCTTGCTCTCATCTGTCTTTGAGCTTTTCCTTCTCTCATTTCTCTTTTCACGGCGGTGCAAGCAGAGGAGCAATTTCCGGCAACCATTCACGATGGCGTCTTCTAATCCCGGCTTCGGCAAACATTTTGGTGGGTTTCCTCTTCGGTCGTTTCAATTTCTACATTTTTTCTAGTCCCCGAAGCTTATTTCTTTTTTCCCGAAGTCCTGTGGCTTTCTTTTCTGAAGTCGTTCTCTCTTGCCGGACATGTCTTCCCCTGTACCTATTACGTCCGCCCAATCCATCCTTGAGAGCTGGCAGCCTCTCATGTCTCACCCTTGTTGCTCTACCTCGGAAAAATTAGCGAAATGGACAACCAAATTCTTTCTTCCCTCCTATGCCACCACCAGGCTGCCCCATCCTGGCCACTTTAGCTTTATGGACGGTAAGGATGAGGTTACCTTCCGTGCCCAACTGAATGCCGGACTTCAGTTTCCCCCGCCGAAGATGATTTGTGACTTTTGCCAATTCCATGGCATAGCCGTGAATCAGCTTCTGCCCAACTCCTACTGTTACTTCAACGCCTTTCTCTGTATGTGTGGGGTTTTCAAGTTAGAACCCCACTTCATCCTTTTCATGCAGTACTATAAGCTCTATCACATTCTGAAGGGTGGCTTCTATTTCATGCTGCCTCAGGGATCTGGGAGCAAAAAATATATGTTGACCTTCGGCACTAAAGATAGTTGGCGAGGGTGGTAAAAGAAGTTCTTCTTTCTGAAGGTGGCGGAGGCATGGTCAAGCATGCCGACTAGGTGGGCTCGGGGGATGCTGGAGATGGATGTCGTTGACCCCAAAAAGTTGCTAACTCTCGAGTTGGTAGCGAGGTTTGAGGACTTCGATAACTGTATCCGGGTTGTCGCCGACTAGGATGCCGAGGTCCCACCGTGCTCCTTGTATCGCTTCCCCATTAAATGGGACCTCATGACCGAGGAGGTTCTTCGGGAGCTGGGGGTGCTCAAGGAGCAAAAGACGGACCTCAGCATGCCAACTCCTGCCGCCGACGGGAAGAAGTCCTAGTTGGTGATGCTCCTTCGGGGGGAGCTCTCTTACAAAGCCCTTTTTGAGTGTAAGTTTCTTTCCATTTTTTAGTATAAGTATCCTTTTGGACTTACACTGATATTTTCCTACTTTTTCAGAGATGGGTGATCAGTCGGCCGCCTTCTACAAATCCCTCTTCCTTGTTCAAGCCGAAAAGGGGGAACAGACGAAGAGGGGGGCCCCAAAACGGTGAAAGACGACTAGGACCGTAAAGGACCCCCTTCCCCTGCCTCCGGAAGATGTTGAGGAGGCCGAGGATCAGCTCGAGGTCTAGGCTGATCTGCAACCGGAGCTTGCTATCAGCTCCATTCCCCGGGGTCCCACTACTTTGGCAGACCTTCTAGACTTTTCGGTAGGGGGCCCTTCTGCTGAAGAACTTGATGAGCGCAGAAGAAGCAAGGGCAAACACGTCCCTACTGAAGTGGAGGAGGTTCGGGACTCCGATGATGACATTGCTGAGGTGCCGCCAGGTTTGTCCCTTAGACTATTTTTAGTGTTCTCAATCTTGTTGATATATGACTTAAGGAGCAATGTTTTAATGGAACCATGTTCTGACTTTGCAGAGGAAATGGCGCCCTCATCATGGATAGTGGAGGAAGCTCGCAAGCGGGCCCTTCGGGATTCCCATATCCTGAGGGATAAAGTCCCGATGGAGCCTTTCTGGGATTTCACAGAGGTCATGAATTTGTTGTCCGATGACTGCCAGCAGATGGCTCCCCAGATGGCGAGGGGGGTTCTCACCCAGGCTTCCTTCAAAGCGGTTGCCAAAGAATGCGAAAATGAGGAGGTTCTCCCCGCAAAGATGTCCGAGCATGCTGCCCAGGTACCCTTTAGACCCTTTATGATTTTTTCTCCTAACTTTTTCTAAGTGTTTGGGTTTCCTTGTGTTATTTTTACCAAGTGTTCTCCTCCTTTTTTTGCAGCTCCTGGGGTATAGTGGATACTTCAGAGCTTGGGCAACAAAACAATCTTCGGTCTGAGCCTGGGCCAAAGATTGTTTGGAGAAGGCCAAGGTGTTCTGCGTTAACTCGGCCGTCAAGAACGCTGAGTTGAGCAGAATTGCCAAAGAAGAAGTCGCCAAACTTCCGGAGGAATTTCTGAAGGGCCAGGAGTAGCACTTGAAGGATTTCTCTCAGAAGATGTCTGACCTCGGCGTGAAGGTCATTGAGCTCAATTCTTCCAATGAGGCTTACCGAAAGGAGAAGGAAGAGAATTCCGCTATCCCGACGAAGGCCTTCGCCGACAACGGCGTCCTTCAAGCCAAGGTTAAGGCTCTGAAGAAGGAAACAAAGACGAAGAAGAAGACAAAGATGAAGAAGTTGGAAAAGGAGGTGGCCGATCTAGAAAGCGAAGTGGAGGAATTGTCGGTCGAGTTGGACAAGGCTAACCAGGCAACCAAGGTTGGCTTCCAAGATGGTTTCTGCCTGGCTCGACACCAAGTCTTGGCCAAGTATCCAGACCTCGACCTTTCCTTCCTGGCTACCCTGAACATCACCGAGGGGCCTCGCTGGAGCTGGTCGAAGATGGAGTTCCTCAACCTGCCCTTTGTGCCCCCTCCGGCGCCGAAGGATGCTAGGGACGGAGCTTCTCATGATGCTGGGGTCCCTTAGATGTCTAGGGCTTCGCTTTGTCTTCTTCTCCTTTTTTTGTAATCTTCTTCTTGTAATTTCCTCCATGTAATAAGGCCTTCTTAATAACTCTTTTCCTTCTTTCAAAATTTGGCTAAGTCCCCAAGCAATAATTTTCGTCTCCAAGGGTTGTCTTGACCATTTTCGGTCTGGGACCCTTAGTAAGATACTTTTTGCTCTTTTTATCAACCTGATAGCCGAAGGGCTATCGCCTCTTTCAGAACATACTTCCTGCTGAAAGTGTGATCGGGAAGCGTGGCGTCATCCGAAAGAGGCGCTATCACTAACCTCGGAAGGAGCGAAGTCAAGAGCCTCGAACTTGGGACTTCGGCTAGTACGCCAGGGATTTCAAAGATGTTGCCGGCTCCCCTGGGGGTACCGGGTGGATCACCTTCGGATATGAAGAACTGACTATTGCAAGTAGAAGAGGATCTCCTCGAAGGCGGAACCTCCGAACCAGGGAACTCCCCGAAACCATGAGCATAGCTCCCGAGGAAGGGCATCTATGTCAAAGATGACCTCGCCCAGAGGACCTCAGGAGTATGGCATGAGCATTTAAGGAGCCTCTGACATGTCACCCACAGGCGCTACATGCTGCCTCAAGCGGCGATCTGACACGCCGACGCCATCTAGGTCTTGTCACGACCTGTCTCGGACCAAGGCTCGAGGAGCCTGCAAACAGCTACTTGTCGCCTACGCCCGAAGGTACAGAAAAGATCTGACCGAACACGTGTCATGATCTGAACGGGCTGGACACTCCTATAAATACCAGGAAAAAAACCCTGGCAAAGGATCGACCCTTGATCAGACCCCTCTCCTTGAGAAAACACAAACAGGCAAGGCCACTAAAACCTTAGTGCTCCCCCTTTACCTTCTCAGGACACTGACTTGGGCGTCGGAGGCTCCTCCCCGGAAAAACACCCCGGGGACCTCCTAACCCTCTCTTCTGAACTTTTCAGGCACACTCCCCTGAGAAATCTGGGTTCCAGGCGTTCTCCCTCTCAGGAAGTCCCTCCAGAAGTTACAATGTCACTCAACGAAGATGCTGCTGGGCATCACGACCATCTTTGGGAAAATGCTAACTTTGGTGAATACCTTTAGTCAATGTTTAACTTTCTTTCATCAGCCGTGTTCGGTCGATACACCTTTCGGGGAAAATGACCCAACCATCTTTGGAGGAAAAATGCCATTTTCACAAGTACTTGTCTGCATCTTGTTCGGCAGGATTTCTTAGGTAGCGTTATTCTTCCAGGAAATTTTCTATACTTAGAAAAATTTCTAACTGTACAATTTCCGGACAAGGTTTTAAGCATAGAACTTCTTCAAGGCATCCCAGTGCTAAGTATTTTTCAGTTCTCCACCTTTGGGATCGTCGAGTTTATGGACTCCTTTCCGAACTTCGTCAAGGACCAGATAAGGTCCTCCCAATTTGCTCGAAGTACTCCGTGAGACGTTCTTCGAGGTTCAAACTCAGCATTTCGGAGAACGAGGTCTCCCTATTTGATTCCTTTTTTCCTAACGCGTAAGTTCACAGCCATAGCCACTCTTTGCTGGAAGGCTTTTCTCTTGAGCTCGGCAACTTCTCTGTGTTCGTCAATTAGGTCGAGCTTAGTTCTCAATCCGAGGTCATTCCTTCCTTCGTTGAACACTTGTACCCTGGCCGATGGCTGGACTACCTCGATGGGGATAATGGCCTTTGTGCCGAAGGCAAGCGAAAAAGGCGTCTCACCTATGGCTCTTCGAGGTGTTGTCCTGTAGCTCCATAGCACACTAGAAAGTTCCCCTGGCCATTTTCCCTTTGCCTCCCCCAATCTCTTTTTCAGGCCATCTCTTATGGTTCTATTAGATACCTTTACCTGTCCATTACTCTGAGGATGAGCTATCGGGGCAAAATGTAGCTTTATGCCGAGGTTAGACACGAATTCTCGGAACCCCTTGTCAGTAAACTGGGTACCATTATCGGCCATTATTACCCTCAGTATGCCGAATCGACATATGATGTTCTTCCAAACAAATTTTTGTATGTCCTTCGCCAAAATTGTTGCCAGGGGCTCTGCCTCAACCCATTTAGTAAAGTAATCCACTGCGATCACGCAGAACTTCGCTCCTCCAGGTGCAGTCGGGAGCAGCCCGATGAGGTCAATGCTCCATACTGCAAAGGGACAGGGATAATTGACCGAGGTTATTAACTCCAAGGGTAACCTCTAGACGTTGGCGTGTCTTTGGCACTTGTCATATTTTCGGAAAAATTGTCTTGCATGCCTCCTTAGGGTAGGCCAAAAGTAACCTTGGCGAAGTATCACTCCGGCAAGGGCGTCTGTTCCTATGTGGGAACCACAGGCCCCCTCATGAACTTCTTCGAGGACTATTCTGACATCCTTTTCACTTATGCAGCTCCGCAAGGGACTTGCATACCCTTGTCTGTATAGCTCATCCCCAATGAGGAAGTATCTCCCAGAGCGCTTTCACACCTTTGCGGCCTCAGTAACGTCTTCGGGTAGCACCGAAGTTGCCAGGTATTTTTTGATGGAATCTTGCCATCCTTCTTTCGAGGTTGTTATGCACATTAACTCCATGCTAGGTTGTTGTAGTACCTCAGTGGGTTTCTTGGATTTGGCCAAGGTATCGGCTGGAGTGTTATCTCTTTGAGGCACGTTTTCTATTTGTACCGAGTCGAACTCTTTAATGAGCTTCTTGATGAGGTTATGGTATTTTGCCAAGGTTGGATCCTTTATAGTGTAATCTCCTTTCATTTGTCGGACTACTAGCTGCGAGTCGCTGTAGGCCTTAAGGTTTTTTACGCTGACTCTTCTGGCCAGCTTTAGTCCTGCTATGAGGGCTTCATATTCGGCGATGTTATTGGTGACATCAAAACCGAATTTGATGGCTTTGGTGGCTTCTATGCCTTTGGGCCCCCGAAGAACCACTCCAGCGGCTTGGTGTTCAACGCCTGATGCTCCATCGACTAAGAGTTTCCACTCTGGTTGATTCCTTATCAGATCTTTCGAGGTGACTTCAGCATCCTCTATTCCTGGAATTTTGACGATGAAATCTGCCAATGCTTGGGCCTTTATTGCTCTTTTTGGCTCATAAGTGATGTCATACTCTCCGAGATCGATACACCATTTTCACAACCTTCCCAAATGCTCTACCTTTTTCATTATGTCGCATAAAGGTAGGTTGCTTTGGATATTGATGGGATGTCCTTGAAAGTAGGGCTGTAGCTTTTTACCCGCGAGCACTAAGGCATAGATGGATTTTTGGAGCAATGGGTACCTGATCTCGGCACCATGTAGGGATTTGCTCACATAATATACTGGCCACTACCTCCCACCCTCTTCTTTCACTAGGACTGAACTCAGAGCTTTTTTAGTGATGGCAAGGTAGAGGATGAGAGGTTCTCCTTCCCACGGTTGCCGAAGTGTTGGCAGACGGGTTAGGTAGCTTTTAAGATTGTCCCAAGCTTTCCGACATTCTGGGTTCCAAGGATGCTCCTCGGTTCCGAAGTTGGTAAGCACCTTGAAGAACGGTCGACATCGGTCGCCGTACCTAGAAATAAACCTACTAAGGGAAGTGATTCTTTCGGTAAGGCTTTGTACATCTTTAATGGTTGTAGGTGTTCGGAAACCTAGCATGGCTTTGACCTTTCCGGGGTTGGAATCTATTCCTCTATCTGACACCATAAACCCAAGGAACTTACCTGCACTCACTCTAAACACGCACTTCTTGAGATTAAGGTGAATGCCGAACTCCTGAAGTCCTTGAAAGGTTTCATCTAAGTCATCGATGTGATTGCTAGGCATTCTGCTCTTAACTATCATATCATCGATATATGCCTCAATGTTTCTCCCAATCTGAGAGTCGAACACTCTATTCATCAACCTCTGATAGGTAGCCCCTGCATTTTTAAGCCCGAAGGGCATTCTGACGTAGTAGTAGGTACCAACTTCGGTGCCAAAGGCGGTTTTTTCTTCATCTTCGAGGTTCATCTAAATTTGATGATACCCGCTGAAGGCATCGAGGAAACTAAAAAGACTGTACTTGGTGGTTGAATCCACCAATTGGTCTATGGCTGGCATAGGGTAGGAGTCCTTTGGACAGGCATCATTCAGGTTCCAAAAATCGATGCACATTCGGAGTTTTTCACTATCTTCCTTTGTGGTGATAACCACGTTACTAAGCCATTCGGGGTATTTAACCTCTCTTATTACCCCTGCCTCAATCAGGCACCTAACCTCGGCTTTAACGAAGGAATTCTTATAAGACGATAGGTTTCATTTTTTCTGCCGAACCAGCCTAGTGTCCGGGCGAACTTTGAGACTATGGTGGATTATGCTGGGGTCNAGTAGGTGAATAGATCTTTTTTCATTAACAAGAAAGATACAAGCCTGTCTTTGTCACCCTTGGCCAATTTTTTCCCTGCTCGGGTGTTCCGACCGGGGACCAGCTCTACGTCTTCTGTTTCTACTTTCTCCGACTCTTCTGTTTTTTCCTTTGTGGTCGCTTCGCCTGTTGTGACTGCTTTTTCCGTAGCCGAAGTCTATACTTGGACCTTGGTTGGGCTTTGTCTAGCCTTGGTGAAGACCTTCCTGACTTTGGCTTGGTTCATGAAGATCTCTGCATCCCTTTCTTTGGTTGCGAAGGTGACCGTTAAGTATTTTACATCCGGGCGGATGTGGAGATTGCCTTGAGTTTGCCTCCCGAGGATGGCATTGTATGATGAGGGAACATTAGTGATGATGAATCTCATCATAATGGAGGCAAATAGTTCTTCCTGATTATGAGGCGAGGTCCCTTTCAACATTAGAGGTAGATCGATGCATCCGAGAACTGGTAGCTCGGATGGCCCAACCCCAAAGGTAAGGGAATTGACTGTGTTGAGGTCGTCTTCTGAGATGCCTAATTTAGGCAGTAGGTGCGAGAAGATGACGTCGGTGTTGGAGCTGTCATCTAGGAGTACTCTTTTGACNATGTACTTCCTTAACTGGAAGCAGTCTTCAGTGTCGTGGCCATGATCTCGATGGAATTGACAGAACTTCTTCATGTTCTTCTTATTTTCTGAGGTCATGGCCTTTGGCCTTAGGACTGTAGCCCCTTGCCTTTCTAAGGCCATAAGAATGCTAGCCCTAGTGGCGCTCAAGGGAGTGAACGTCATTGGCCTTTTACCCCTTTGTTTTCAGGGCCTTCCTCCAACCTCATTCTGGTGTCGAGGCTGGTGGCTTGGTCGTTCAGGCCAACAGTGTTCCACCTTTGGTCCCCCCATTTTGAGTTCTTCGGCCATCATGTGTTGTTCGGCCCTTCGGTAGAACTCCTCCAAAGTGTTTGGAGGGTCCTTAGAGAACTCATAGAAGAGTTGGGAGTCCCTCCAAATTCCTCTTATCATTGCAAGGATACGTATCTCGGGCCAAAAGTCTGGCACGTTTAGTGCTTCTCGGTTGAACCTTTCGACGTAGTCGCGAATGGTTTCCCCACTCTACTGTGCTATGTCGAACATCTGTACTGGCATCTTGGCTGTTGGCCTGCTGCCAATGAACTGTTGGGCGAAGGCAGTAGATAGCTCGTGGAAACTTAGCAAGGTTCCATAAGCCAGGTAGTTGTACCATGTCATTGCCGGACCGGAGAGGGTCAACTCAAAACACTTGCAGAGGGTGGCGTCATCGACGCCATGGAGCACTATGCTTCACTTGTACTTTGTGAGGTGCGCCTGGGGCTCATTACGCCCGTCGTAGGTTTCCAAACGTGGCACCCTGAAGTCACTGGGCATGGGCGTCACCACCACTTCCCACACAAAGGGCGACTCTTCTCCGGTATAAGCGTCAGACAATCTGGACCAGATTGGTTTTCGGGAGATCTGCCTCTCAACCTTTTCCAGTCTTACCAGGATTTTCTCCATGAGGCCAGCTATGTTAGATTCCCCTTGCTGCCTGGTGGCCACTTGTAATGGCAAACTTCTTCTCCTTCTCAGAGAGTAACATCGGTCACAAGGAGACTGGGACTTTCGGTACGGGGATAGACTCCACCGAGAGGAGGCCCTAGTTTCTTTTGGAGCTCGTTCCTTGGTGGGTCATGCGCTAGTAGGCACGTCCTCCACAGAAGATGCGTCGAGAGAGTCCTCACTCCAGGAACTCTGGTGGGTAAACCTCGAGCTTCTCTCTCGGGGCACTGCCGAGGGGGAGGCCCTTCGGCCCGATGGAGGTTGGGGCCACCTCTGGTCAAGCTACCGAGTCATTTCAGTGATGATGGAGTGCTGGAAGTCTCGCAAGAAGTTCATCGTCACTATAAGAGGGCGGTCGTCTTCCGGCGCAGAAGTCTCTGCAATGGGCTGCTCGGTCGCCGACTGAGCCTCCGGCGCGGAGGTGGGCTTCTGGAGCCCCTTGTCCTTTGAGCGTCCAGTCTCTATGAGGGCGACCTAGGAAAGGTTTCCCACAGACGGCGGCAAATGATGGCCTTCGGCACCATTGTTGTGCAACATGGTGAGCCCGGAGCAGGAATTACCGGTGGGAGAACGTCTGGGTGAGGGAGCTTTGATGGGAGGAGGACTACAAAGACTCAGAAAAATAAGGGTTAGGGGGTCCCCAAAGTATTTTTCCGGGGAGGAGCCTCCAACGCCCAAGTCAGCGTTTGGAAATGGAGAGTACGTAAAGAGTGGAGAGATTTCTCCTTGGAGTCCGATCGCCTTACTTGGGGCGTTTCCTGAATATTTATAGGGAAGTGAACGATAGAAGTTCATTTGACATAGCCTGCCCAGATCTTGACATGTGTTCGGCCAGATATCGATCTGTACCTTCGGGGAGATGGGGAGCATTTAGCCGACCACGGGCCACTTGGCTAGGAGCCTAGGTCGTACAAGGGTGGCATGTCAGAGCGTGTTTGAGGGCAGCATGGTAGAGCGTGTTTGGGGGCGGCGTGTCGGGGAGCATACGGGTACGATGTGTCAGAGGCTCCTTAATTGTTTCTGCCGTACTCCAGAGATCCTTTCGGTAAAAAAAAGCTCTTCGGAACAGGAGGACTCCTTCCGAGACCATATCAGTAATCCAGGGATATCTTCGCGAAGGGTGGTCCCATTTGAGGACGTTCTTCCCTGCCGAAGGTGGTTTGGTCATCTTACCGAGGATGGCGATGCACCGTATTCTCGAGGTTGGTACTGTCATCTCCAGAGGTGATGAAGGATTGCCGAGGTCGGATGTAAGAGGGGCCAAACACCCTTCTTTCCGAAGTCGGTGCTCGCATCCCTTGCAGTTGATGCTCTTTTTTCCATGGGTGGTGCCTTACCCGAGCTTACGGGTTTGAAGGGTGATAGCACTTCGACTATCACTAGCCTCTAATGACCTTGACTAAGCTCCTACACCAACTAACATTGCCCCCTGTCTGCCTATCCAGAAATCCTATGGAAATGTGTCCTACACTAACTATAGTTGGCTAATTTATTTCTAGTATAGTCATTAAAAACTTCATGTTTCTAGTTAACTAACCTACTAAGCAACCATGCATAAATAATGCTTTGACTCAAATGATAAAACAAGAAAATAAAACATAACACATCACCTGGAATTTACTTAACTCCTAAGCATCAAAACCAAAAAAGAAAAAAAACATTTTTCATATTAACTT
>KK906302.1:4125-16391 GCA_000696445.1 Aquilaria agallochum
AATATAGCCGGCAGAGCCATGTTCTACAGAGGGAATCAATTAGCTTTTGTGCCAATGATTGACTATGATAAATCAATACTTCCACTTAACAAAGAGGGAAGTTAAATAGATTAAGGAATAAAATACCGTTAATGTTGTGATCCATTCAAATCAATCATAACCTTTATACCAAAAGCTTCACCCTTTCACCTTAGCAAAAGAAATATTAACTAGTCATGATACAAGTAGAAAGATGAAATGAACATAGATTGAAAGATCAAAGGAAGAACAGGAACAGGAACAAGAAAACACTTCGACAGAGCTTCGATATTGAAAACTAGAACAAAACTAAAGAAGAAAACCTAAGGACAATACAAGAACATAAAGGAGGCCTAAGAAATGGCATGAATTCATCCTCCCCCCCAAGGTGCCTATTTATAGAGTTTTTGGGGTTGGTGAAATGGAAAAATTGTAACATGTAGGTAAATACAAATCAATAAAGGTGGGCTGCAACTTCTTTTAATTTTTTGACCATCATAGACATCAAATAAGCTCTTCCTCAAAGTACAGAACTTGTAGATCTCTTCTTTAGCTTTGAATCGATAGCTTGCTCATTCAAATCGGACATCTATAGCTCAAGTTATGATTTTTCTACCAAAACTGCTCTTCAGCACACGAAAGAACGAATGGTCTCATCTATAATTAGATTTCGACAATGAAAATGATCAAACTAGCTCACGAAATGAAGTAGAGTTGAAAATCTATGTGTTGGCTTTTCAGATGAATTTGGAATCACTTAGTTCCGATGCCTACACCTCTAGATATGATTTTTCTCGTGAAGGGCCACCAAGTGATGATTTTTACCTATATAAAAAAATAATTATTTAATATATATATTTTAATATTAATGAACAGTAAACCGTGTATGTACAATAAATATGCATATGAACAGTAAGTTGGTGAATAGTAACTTTAAATAGTAAAAACGTGTGTGAATAGTAAAAAATGTGTGAATAGTAACCCAGTGGAAAAATGCTTAGAATATAGAAATTAATCATACTCAAAGTGTATAATAATGATTTAAACCTTTAATAGCAATACACTTATGAGCATTCATCACTTTGCCCACTAGGCCTTACCCATGCTATCCCACTACTAGGCCCACTGAATCACGAATACTTGCTCTACCTCCAACAATGGCTGTGCAAAGATGGAGAAAAACATTCACTCTAATTCCCATGACCTACATAGAGTTATATCCCAAGCTCATCAAAAGTCAACTCATTCACCCAATTCCTACAAAAGCCAATGGAACTACCTTATCCAAGGTGGTATGATCCCAATACAACTTGCCCATATCATGATGGTGTTGCGGGCCATGGTATTGAAAATTGTTTGACTTTGAAACACATGATCCAACAACTAATCAAGTCAAAGTGGTTGAATTTTTTTTATGAGCCAAAGCATCACCCACAACTCATTGCCACCTTATCAAGCCAAACCTATGAATATGATAAAAGAAGACCATTTATAAAGAAGTCAGTCGATGATATTACAACCCATTTTGAGTCTGTATACTTATGGCTTATGAAAGAGAGGGTCATTATTAGAAGGCCTTCATTTGAGCACAAAGAAGAAAAGGATGGAAAATGGTGTGCTTTTCATGATAGTGAAGGTCACTCTATCTAGACCTGTTCACAATTTCGCAAGGTTTCACAATAACTTATGGATTCATCCCAACTCATAGTTTTCCGTGCCAAGTGAAGAAGTCATTGCAAATACAATCATCAAGGAAGGAGATAGTTTGGCTAGACCCAAGCCCTTGGTCATACCAGTTTTAAGGTATATTATTAGGCCTTTAAGGGGTCAAGTCCCAGGTCCATTCCCTTATAAGTCGGACAAGGCAATCCCATGGAGGTACGGCTATACTTCCAATATCACATCAAATAAGCCAGAAGTCAGGGGCATGACTAGGAATGATCGATGTTACTCGATGGAGTAGATAGACAAGCTCCAATGTGATAAGAATATTATGAACCCAAAGTCTGTGCCTATCACTATAAATGTGTTGGAGAAGCAAAGGGTACCTCGAGTAATGAATGATGAACAAGCATGCGAGTTCCTTAAGCTTATCACCTATGAAGGAAGATACTTAATGGTAGAAAAGACTTATTGTGCCTTTGCATGGATGGTAAGCTGATTACAACACTACATGCTCAATAATAACACATTGTTGATGTCCAAGGCTGGTCTTATCAAATACATCTTTGAAAAGCCTACCTTATCAGGAAGGATCGCATAATGGAAAATGCTTTTGTCAGAGTATAACATACAATATGTCACCCAAAAAGCTGTGAAATATAGTATAATAGTCGAATATTTGGCTGATATAGCGCTGGAGGATTATGATCTAATGAGGATGGATTTATTCGATGGAGATATAATGATGATGGAACACAAACTCTAAGAAAAAGATGAAATATGGAAAATGGTGTTTTATAAAGCATCTAATCCTTTGGGATAAGGGATTAGAGCTGTGCTTACCTCTCAATGCAGAGACCAGTAACCCTTCATAGCAAAAACCACATTTTTTTGTACCAACAATATAGTAAAATACAAAGCATGTGCTATGGGACTCCAAATGGCCATAAATTGAAGGTATGAAATCTCCGAGTTTATGGAGATTATGCATTGGTTATATATCAAAGGAAATACAACTGAAAGACTAGGGATCCAAAGTTAATCATTTACCAAATACTCATACTAGACTTGGCAAAGTAATTCAGAAGGATAAGCTTTCATAATCTTTTAAGAAAAGATAATCAAGTCCCGAATGGCTTGCCTACTTTAGTTGCTATGTACAAGATAAGTAGCCATGAGCACACTCCTGTTTTTGAAATAAAAGTACTAGATTCTCCAGCCAATTGTATGGATGTAGAAGAAGAGTTAGATGGGAAACCATGGTATCATGATATTAAGAGATACATCTAAGAATTAGTATATCCACCCAAAGCATCGAAAAATGATAAGAAGTTTCTATGGAGACTGTCAATGGGTTTCCTCTTGATTGTAGATATAACTTTTAAGAAAAGCCCAAATTTGGTGCTACTTCGCTGTGTCAACTCTTATGAAGCAAGAAGGATCATGGAAAAGGTTCATGTTAGAATATGTGGAGCGTACACCAGCGATCATACCATGGCAAGACAAATAATAAGGGTAGGCTACTATTGGCTTACATTAGAAACAAATTGCATTAATCATATGAGGAAGTGCCAAATATATGCCAACAAGATCTAGGTTCCACCTACTCCTCTCAATGTGACAGTAATACCTTGGCCTTTTTTCTATGTAGAGGATGGATGTCATTGGAGCAATTACCCCTAAGGCTTCTAATGGTCACAAATTCATTTTGGTGGTAATCAACTATTTCACTAAATGGGTAGAAGCGGTATCCTATACAAGTGTAACTCGAAATGTGATATGTCACTTTATCAATAGAGAGATTATTTGCCGATATGGATTGCCATAACGTATCATCTCAAATAATTCTGCAAACTTGAATAATGAGATGATGTAGGACATATGCCAGCAGTTCAAAATAAAGCATCATAATTTAATGCCTTATCGACCAATGATGAATGGTGTGGTAGAGGCAGCCAATAAGAACATCAAGATGATCATCGAAAAGATGACAGTCACTTATAAGGATTGGCATGAAATGTTACCTTTCGCACTGCATGCATATAAAACTTCTATTCACACTTTAACTAAAGTTACATCCTTTTCCTTAGTGTATAGTATGGAGGTCATATTGCCTATTAAAGTTGAGATTCCTTCATTGAAGGTGTTAATGGATGTCCAATTAGAAGAAGTATAGTAGGTCAAAGCTAGATATAAGTAGTTAAATCTAATTGATGAAAAAAGAATGATGGCCCTCTATCATGGACAACTTTATCAAATAATGATGATCCGTGCTTACAATAAGAAGGTCCGCTCTCGATAATTCCATGAAGGTGACATTGTTCTCAAGAAGGTTTTGCCCATCTAGCACAATTATAGAGGGAAATGGACACTGAACTATGATGGACCCTTTAGGAAAAGCCTTGATTATAACAGAAATGAATGGAAAAGAGTTGCCAAAACCAGTGAATTCGGATTTAGTAAGAAGTATTATGCATGATGATGGAGCTCTTTGGATGAAGGGGAAGGAGTGGAAGTAGGGTTATAAGAGTTTGTTCAATCAAAGTTATCAAAGACAGTGTTTTTTTCTTAAACCTTCTCTGTTCTTCATCTATACCCAAGACCTTTGTACCTTATGATTCATGAATAAAAGAGCCATTCCTCATCTTTTGTTCTTTTTGTTCAAATATCATATTCTTATTCACCTTTAGTGTGCAATGAATCATGATTTCATGGAAAGGGTAGTAATAGCTAAAACTAAAAAAAATAAAGACCATAAATTACTTTGATAAGCTCTATGAATTAGAATAGGTAAAATCGAAGTCCTGCCTTGGGAACAGCACAAAACATTTGCTAATAAGGAAGAAGGGGTAGCAAGTCTTTGGGTGATATTCCTTGGTGGTTGTCTGGATGATTACTTCAAAAGTATTACAATAAAAAATGAAATCATGACCATATCAACAAGCCACATTGGCAGTAAGAGAAAAACCTATTCATGAGGGTTTCATAAACCAAATAACAGTGATAAGTATCCAAGGAAGCATAAAGTATGAGGCGAGCGTATGACAAGAAGTTGAGACAAAGGTTTAAGAACAAGTTAAGAAAGTTAATAGTTTCTTCAAATGGTGTTTTAACTAGCCATGTTTGAGGCAAGATTGGATCAACGACAAGAACTTAGAAGCCTAGTGAGGTTTAATGACATTTTGATAAAGCAGTCATAAGGAGAAGTTGAAAATAAGAAGAACCAGATTCATACCATTAGTTAGGTGATGATAGCAAAACACTCACATAAGAAAGTTGAGATAATAAAGAAAGATAATAAAAGAAAGCCATTAGTCATGCACACTCTGCATCCATGCATCTTTTATTTTGCATGTTTAGCTTTCGCATAACAAGAATTAGAAGGAAGACATATCCAATGAATAACTACGACATTACAGAGAACATTTAAGACTTCAGGAAAAGGTAAGCAATGAGGCACATTCCATGCAAACTCATTCAAGTTCACATCGATGATAGTTAAGGTGATAAAAATGATACGTAAGCCAACCAAGTTGGTAAAAAGATAGAGTTCTCTACCTTAAAAGTAATTTAAAGGTGGTAAAGATATAGGGTTATCTATCTTAAGGGTTATCAGAGGTGGTAAAGAGTTGATGTGCTTTAACTCAAGGGAATTTCAAAGGTGGTAAAGAGAGGGTTCTCTACTTCTTAAATCACGGTAAGAGAGAGTTTTCTGCCAAAGGTAAAATAGATGAGAAAAGAGTTTCTCTTTTCCATAAAAAGGTTTCTATGGAGAAAATGAGTAAGAAAGGTTTCTTAACCTTTCATGACAAACAGAAAGAGTTTTCCTCTTAGGTTTAAAAACAATATGAAGGTTTTTATTGCAAAAGGTTAGGAAAATTCTCAGGCTTGGTAAATAAGGAGAAAATAATTTTTCTCCTTAGGTTCTTAGACGATATGAAGGTTTTTATCTTAGAGGTAATAAGGAATGTTCTTTAACCTCACAAAGAAGAAAATAGTTTTTCCTCTTAAATTTTTTTTTTTTTACAATAGGAAGGTTCTGATTATAAAAGGCAAGGAGAGTTCTTTAGCCTGATGAGAAAGGAGGAAAGAGTCTTTTTTCTTAGATTCTTAAACAAAGGAGAGTTCCTATTGTAGAAAATAATAAGGAATGTTCCTTATTGTCAGAGTAAAAGAGGAAAAGGTTTTTCAACTCAGGATTTTCAGCAGTAAAAAGGTTATCCTTGTCCAATGAAAGGTCAGACAAAATTTTGTAACAGCTTTGTATCCATCATGTTCCATGAAACATGCAAAGGGGGGCAGATGTTGATATCCAGTTTTGTCCAAGTACTAAGTTTTGGTTAGTTATTGGTTATGAAAATTAGTTTCGGTGACATTGTTGTTTTTGGGGGCAATTTGGCCTTTTTAGTCATTTTATAGCTTAGGAAGTTTGTAGGATTAAATACATTTAGATTATGTCGTCATTTTGTGTTATGCATTCTTAGAAATTTAAAATGGTCATATAAGGTAAAAATAGGAATTAATTTAGTTTAGGTACTAATTAGGAGTCCTAAAAGTCATGTAAGGTCAATTTAGGTAGAAGGGAAAAGTTTGGATGGAAACCGAGAGTTTTTAGTAGATTTTGGGCAAAATTTGAAAGTTTGAGATAAATATAGCAAAATCATAAAATTCTGAAAAAGAGTTTAGGGCAACTATGGCAAATGGTTACCACTTGAAGAAAAAAAGAAGGCAGAAATTGACAAAACCTAAGCTTCTTGCAAAAAAAGAAGAAAAGAAAACTGCAGCCTAAGCCCCTGTTTTATCGCAACCCGTACCCGAAAACCCCAAGTTCTTCTGTTGACCGCCGCCACCCCTGGAAGTACTGACCCTGTTGTCTGACACCACTAACGCCGCCACCAGCCGTCGTTTTCTATCCGAGTCCGAAGCCCCTGCCGCGCCTTGCACCTCGCCGCCACCTTGAGGAGTCTCAATCGCCATTCGTGCCAAGTCGGAGGAGGGAAAAGGAAGAAGGCCGATTCGTCCTCGCATCCGATTCCTCGGTTAACACCATTTATGATGTTCCCCACCTCCGTTCAGCCTCACCCAGGGTCGCCGCCGTCCCCTTGTCCAAGCGCAGGTTGCGTTGTGCCCCAAAATCGCCGGAGTGAAGGAGAATCGAACGAGGTCAGATCGTAACCCGCTTTCAACCCGAGAACCCGACCCAATTCGCTCATATGCAATCTGTTTAGGCCTCTATTTTTTGGTATAACCAGGGTTTAGTCCCTAACCTTCTCACTTTGTGGATTAAGTCACTAACATGTTTCTCTTTTTACAGATTAGGCACTGACAACAAGCTTTTATTGTTCATTTTTTTCTCTGTTTATCTTTTTTTTTGGCTATGCATTAAATTCAACCATTAAATTCACATAGAAATATAATCCAGGATGTTTACATTGTTTTATCTCTTTAGTTATCTATATTTTCTTTTAATTTTAGGATAGTTTTATTTTGTTTTCATTATTTAGTTCTCATAATGCATCCAAAATTGATAATAAATAAAAACAATTTGTTAGCCTATTCACTTAATTATTTAGGTAAATCAAAATTTTCCCATCCTTCTCCAAGAAATTAAAAAGAAATAGAATGATGATAATGCTTTTTTCTAAAATATCTAACAAATTTCAAAGATCCGTTTTTAGTGGATTTAATAAATTCCTAAGACGGATTATACATTTGAATCCAATTGGTCTAATAAGACTCACGACCTTGAATATGATGGCCATTTCAAATTCTTGGTAGATTTGGTAAAGTCCCAAGATTTCTAGGACATTTAAATCCCATATCCGATTGGTCTAATAAGATTCATGGTTTGAAATTAAATAAATTAAAAATTAAATGTAATTAAATAAAATTCATAAAAATCATTTTTATTGACAATTAGGTAAGGAAGTAAAGATTTAGGAAAAGATAAAATTGAACCCCATGGTACCGATTTTCAGACACTATAATAAAGTTATTTTGGCATAATCAACTCAAAATCTTAGAATCTCTCATAAGTCATAGCAGGTATTCAATCGACCTATGTATAAATAGATTGGTGACGAATTCTAAAAATACGTTACTATAGCATCAAAATTTTTGTGCTTAGTACATTGTTCCTAAACATTCTATAGTGTAAGTTCTTATGCTTGGTTATGTGGTTTGACTGGTTTGTGGAAAAATGGTTGATCAATTAAAGAATGAAAAAATATTTTGTATAGAATAGTTGCCTATTTCATTGTTTCTTAGTGTTGAAGTAGGTAAGAGTCTTCTCCTACAGCAAAACTTGATCATTGCTCAACAAGATGTTGGAAGCATGAGTATGATAAAAGATAATCCTACAATTGTGTTAAGCTAAATGGATTTGGTATAGATAGAGCTTTTGTTGTTACACTTGTTACAAATTAAGTCACATGAAGAGGGTGCTAAAATAAGAAAATTTGAAATTTGAAATTTCAATTAATTACTTATTTTCCATGGTTTTATGGTGTGACTGGATGATGCATTATGAATTTTGATTTAATATGGTTTGTACTTTTTACTTTTCATGAAAATTTGATGTTTTCTTTTGAGCTTCAAGATATATGAGTAGCTAGCTTGTGAATGAATTGTTTCTATTAACTTTTTTAGTTTTGAAAGGTGTTAGATTAAAAGCATTGCATAAATGATTTCATGAATTTTGACATGTAGAGGTGAGAGATGACCTTGAACATGGCTATGTCTACAACTATATTTGACTCATGTTAAGGTTTTCCTAGGATTTTACTACAGTTTTTAAGGGAGGGGAAGAGTTGCCACACATAAAAGAAAAGGCTTAAAATTCATTGTACAATGCTGCAGGAGGTAGTTTTGATGATCAACACTGATTGATTCATGTTAGAGTAATGATTTCTTAGATAAGAAGATATTCAGAGATGGATTCTTTGATTTCTAGTTTTCTTTTGTTCTTGTTGTGTTTCTTTTTCAAGATTATGAGCTAAATTCCTATTCATACTTAGAATATGTGAGCCCTAAATGATATTGTTTCTATGACTATTTTGGTTTTGTTAAATATAGTTTATGGCAATCCATCCACGTGTGCTTTGTTATTTTTGAATTGGTAAAAGCTAGCTTATTGATTCAATATTTGAGTTTGAGCATGTTGATGAATACTCATAAGTGTATTGTTATTAAGGGTTTAAATCATCATTATACACTTTGAGTATGATTAATTTCTATGTTCTAAGCATTTTTTTCACCAGGTTACTATTCATGCATTTTTACTATTCATACGTGTTTTTCCTATTCACATGTCACTATTCACCGACCTATTGTTCATACGTGTATTCACTGTACATACGTGGTTTACTGTTCATTATTATTAAAATATATATATTAAATAATTATTTTTTATGTAGGTAAAAATCATCACTTAGTGGCCCTTCACGAGAAAAAACTCATAACTAGAGCTGGAGGCATCGGAACTGAGTGATTCTAAATTCATCTGAAAGCCAACGCATAGATATTCAACTCTACTTCATTCCGCAAGCTAGTTGGATCGTTTTCACTGCCAAAATCTGATTATAAATGAGACCCTTCATTATTTTGTATGCTAAAGAACAGTTCTGGTAGAAAAATTATTTAAAAATTTAACTTGTATTTCTTAATTCACTTCTCTGTGATTCGATACTCGGACTCCCAAGATTTTATTACTTGTCACAACCTACACTTGGGTTACAACTGCTAAAGTGCAGCAAGTTTTTGGCGTCATTGCCAGGGAAGTAAAATTAGAGTACAAGTTTAATTTTTTTTCTTTTTGTTCTTTTTATTTTATTTTATTTTTCTTTTGTTCTTTATATGGCAGGCTGAGCCTCCTACCTTTTATTTTGTGTTCATATTTGTTTTTTTTATTTTTATTATTATTATTGTATGGAAGGCTGTGCCTCCTACCTAACTTGTTATTGATATTTGTTTTTCTTGTTGTTATTTTGTTAATGTATGAAAGCTTGGTCACGTACATCAAATGGTAGACTGGTAAGAAAATCTTCATCTTCTTCAAACATGGCTGAACATATTAATGAACAAGAAGATAATCATTCTCTTCATAATGACCAAGATCGGCATAGGACACTTAGAGAATACATGAACCCTATAAGAAGTAGCACACCATCATGTTTAATTTTTCCTACTGATGTATGTCACTTCAACTTTAAGCCAAGTATTATTTAACTTTTACCAACTTTTCATGGCTTTGATTCCGAAAATCCATACTTGCATTTGAGAGAATTTGAAAAAGTCTATCACACATTTAACAACCTAAACTATAGCATGAACACCATCAGGCTTAAGCTTTTTCCTTTTTCTTTAAAAGATAAAGCTAAAACTTGGCTACAAAATCTTAGGTCAGGCTCCATCAATTCATGTGATGAACTGCAACAACAATTTTTGAAAAAAAAATTTCCTGCCCATAGAACAAATTCTTTCAAAAGGCAAATCACTACTTTCACACAAAAATCAGGAGAAACTTTTTACCAGTGTTGGGATAGATACAAAAATTTACTTAACACATGCCCACACCATGGTTTTGAAACATGGAGATTAGTCTCACATTTTTATGAAGGTTTGACACCTAGGGAAAGACAAATGGTAGAAATGATGTGCATTGGAACATTTGAGGAGAAAGATCCTGACGAGGCAATGAATTTTTTAGACATGTTAGCAGAGAATGCACAAAATTGGGACACTGCTGGTACCCATGAGGCCCTAGGTAAGACTCAAACCCTTGCATCTAGTGGAGGCATATATCATCTTAAAAAAGATAATGACTTTTAAGAAAAATTTGCATCTTTAGCTAGAAAGATTGAGGCTTTAGAAATGAAGAAAACTGGTCATTTAAAATCTGTTGAAGAAGTTGTTCGTCACATTTGTGAGACCAATGACCATCCCACTAGCAATTGCCCAACTTTGCCCACTTTCAAAGAATGTCTCCAGGACCAAGTCAATGCATTGAATAACTTCAAAAAGCCAACCCAAAATCCATACTCACAAACTTACAGTCCTGGTTAGAGGCATCACCCAAACTTCAGTTGAAAAAGTGGCAATCATTCTCAACCGTCACAACTACCTTTGTACACCCAACAAAATTTTCAACAATCTCAAGGGTATGCACCATATATTCCTCCTTTTAGGAAATTTTTTGAAGATACATTGCATTCATTCATTGATAAGCAATGCTCAAACAAGTCAAAACCTGAATGATTTGAAAAATACTCTTGCAAAATTTGCATCTGCACTCAACATTCAAGAGAAAGGAAAATTTCCTTCTCAACCACAAGAAAATCCTAAAGGCCAAATCATGGATCAAGCGAAGTCAACCATTACACTCCGCAACTGTAAGGTTGTTGAAAAATCCATTCCTGAACCTTGTTAAGGAGGTGATGAGTCAACTTCTAAGAGTAAAGAAGGGGTTGAACCTTTACCAAGCAAAGAACAAATTGAATCTCCACCAATACCTCCATTTCCGCAGGCATTAACTGTTCCTAAGAAGGTGAACCAAAATCCTGAAATTTTGGAAATTTTCAAGCAGGTGAAGATCAATATTCCTTTGTTAGATGCGATCAAACAGGTTCCTTATGCCAAATTTTTAAAGGATTTGTGCACTGTTAAAAGAAAGCTAAATATGAGAAAGAAAGCCTTCTTGGTTAAACAGGTAAATTCTGTTATTCAAAATAATACTGTTTTGAAATACAAGGATCCTGGTTGTCCAACAATTTCATGTTTTATTGGAGAACATAAAATTGAGCAAGCATTACTTGATCTTGGGGCTAGTATAAACTTACTTCCATATTCAATTTACCAAAAACTAAATTTGGGTGAATTAAAACCAGCTGACATAACTCTTTTGTAACTCTTTTGCTTGCTAACAGATCAGTGAAAGTACCAAGAGGAGTTGTTGAGGATGTGTTAGTTTAAGTTGATAAATTTATTTATCTTGTGGATTTTATTATTTTGGACACACCACCAGGAGAAATTAAGAATTCAATACCTGTTATTTTGGGACGTCCATTTTTAGCAACTTCAAACGCTTTGATTAATTGCAGGAATAGACTGATGAATTTGTCATTTGGAAATATGACATTAGAGCTAAATGTTTTCAATTTGCTTAAGCAACCTTCTGAGAAAGAAGATGAAAGTGAAGATGACTGTATCATTGGTGAAATTGTAGAAAATTATATCCAAGAATAAAGTATTTCTGATCCTCTTGAAAAATGTTTAGTTAATTTGTTTGAATCAAGTATGCAAATGGATCAGGATACTTTTAACATATGTGTATTACTTGATTCTTCACAAGTGGAAGGAAACACACATTGGAAACCAAAAATTGAGGAGTTGGAAAAACCTGAAGTTGAAAAGCAAGATAAAATACCCACACCAGAGTTGAAGCCATTGCCCAAAGAACTGAAATATGCATTCCTTGGAGAAAACTCTTCTTATCTGGTGGTAATTTCATCTACTCTCACATTTGAGCAAGAAGGTAAGTTGATTGAATTACTTAAAAGGCATAAAAGTGCAATTGGATGGACATTAAA
>KK906303.1:3717-14926 GCA_000696445.1 Aquilaria agallochum
CCCGAGGGAGCCGGCATGATCTTTGCGATCCCTGGCGTTCTTTGCCGAAGTTCCAAGCTCGGAGTGCTTGGCTCCGTTCCTTCCGAGGTCAGTGATAGTGTCTCTTTCGGGTGACGCCAGGCTTCCTGATCATACTTTCAACAGGAAGTACGCACTGGGAGAGGAGATGGCCCTTCGGCTATCAACAGCTGACCAAAGGATGCGACGGTTCACGAAACCCGTGGTAGAAAAAGTAAAAAAAAAAGTTACACACGCCCCGAGGTTGCCTAAAAAACTAGGGGAGGGTGCCTTGGCTATGAAGGGACACCTTCTGGAGAAGAGCAACTTCTTGAGTAGAACTCCAACCAGGAGTTCGACAAAAGGGCCTTCCTGAAAAATAAAGCCGAAGTCTTCGCTTCAACTTCCCGGGAGGGGGCATGTGATAGCCGAGGTGCCCTTCACCTTCCGAACCCCAAGGTCCGGACAGAGCGCCGACCTCGGAAGAAGAACTGCCTACCACGGAAAGGAGGATGTTCGACCTCCCGAATCCAACCTCGGCAATTCTCTGTCCCTTGAAACGGCAGTGCCATCATCGAGGGATGACTAAACCACCCTTGGAAATGGGGATATCCCTGAGAAAGGCCGCTCTTGGGAAATATATTCTTGCGGTGCCAAAATAACCTCGGGAGACAAGCACTTCTCCGAAGAGGTCTCTTCTACCGAAAGGGACCTCAGGAGTACGACATGAGCAATTAAGGAGCCTCTGACACATCCCTGACACGCCACTCCCAGACACGATCTGACACGCCGCTTGCAGGGACACTCTTACACGCCACTCTCGGGTCACTAGGCCCTTAGCCCGGCGGCCTATGATCGGCTGAGTGACCCCCTATTCCCCAAAGACGTGGATCACATCCCACCGAACACGTGTCACGATCTAGGCCGGCCACATGAAGAGGACTACCACTGTTTGCTCCTCTATAAACACTCAGAAAATGCCCCAGGTAAAGAGAGGTCTTTTGGAATACGAGGGACCATACCTCTCCACTATCTATCACCTCTTTATCTCCAAAAATACTGACTTGGGCATTGGAGGCTCCTCCCCGGAAACGGACTCCGGGGACCTCCTAACCCCTGTTTTCTAGGCATTTCAGGCACTTTACCCTGGGAAACCTCCTCCTGAAGCGCTCTCCTCCACCGGAAGTCCCCCTTGCCCTTATCATGTCGCATGACGAAGGTGCTGCCGGGCACCACAAGTCAAGTTTACATATGTTATTTTTTTTATTGTGTGGTGTGTCGTGACTTGCTAGTTTTTGTGTTTTTTTTTTTTTTTTTGAGTTTTGTAGGTCACACATGCTAGGGACTAGCAAGAACCTGGTCGGGGGTGTGATGATTACTCATAAGTGTATAGGGTTTAAATTATCATTACACACTTTGAGTATCCTTAGGTTTTATAACTTGAGCAATTATTTATAGAATTTCCATTGGGTTACTATTCATGCATATTTGTTGTTCATACATCGGGTTACCATTCACTGCATTTCACTACTTATATGGCGGCTGCTGCTGGAAAGTATTCATTTACAAAATATGCTTAATAACTACTTTTATGTAAGTAGATAAAATCATAATATCTCTCAATTAGAAGGCTAAATCAAGTCATTATTGGATCAATAATCGCGTCCTCGATCATCTACAATCTTTAATTCATGGTCCAGCTCAATCGAGAGATAGAGGACGCCAAATCAAGATTACAAATAGAATTAGTTCCAGCATTCGCATGCTTGGTGATCTTTCAAGAGAAAAATCATATTTGGAGATGTAGATGTTAGAATTAAGTGATTTTAAAGCCATAATAAAGAAAACACATAGATCTTCAACTCTACTTCATATGCCGAGAACCAATTTGATCATTTTCATTGCCGAAATCAAGTTATAATTGAAATTGGGTAATAGGTAAGACCATTTGTTCTGTCACATGCTAAAGAGCAATTTCAATTGAAACATCATAACTTGAGTTACAGATATTAGTTTTAAATGATCAACCTATTTTTTCAAAGGTAACGAAGAAATTACAAATCTCATGCTTTGAGGAAAAGTCGAATCGATGCATACAGTGATAAAAAAATTAGAAGAGTTTTGAGCCACCTACGTTTATTTCTATATCACCTACCATTGCTATTACACCAGCCATTACTATTTCACCTACCTCATCCCTAAGGCCCTATAAATAGGCCATTGGGGAGGACAAATTTAAGTTGGTTCCTAGGAAAATTTAAAGTTCTTATATCAAAGCCAACCTTTCTTCTTTAATCTTATTCTTAGCTTTCAATGTTGAAGCTTTGTTAGAGGTGCTTTGTTATTCTTCTTCCCTTGATCTTTGAATCTATGTTTTTTTTTGTACATATTGTTTACTTTTATCATGGCTAACTAATTTTCTTTTGCTAGGGTGAAAGGGCGAAGCTTTTGGTATAAAGATTATGGATAATTTAAATGGATCTTAACATTATTGGTATTTACTTTTTTAATCAACATAGGCACCCTCCTTGTTAAATGAAAGTTTTGATTCATTATAGTTGATCATTGGCATAAATGCTACTTATTCCTTTTATAGAGTGTGTTTCTACCGGTTACGATATGTTAGAATTTTGAGTTATTATGGATAAAGATTAGGAAGATAGATACTTGAACCTGTTGACAAGTGTTGGCATTATAGGATTAATGAAAGACAATACTAACTCATGCCTAATATTTCTAGAATTTGATTATTAAACCCCTTGATTGGGACCTCTTTTATGTACGGATCCCAATTGAGTGGGAAAACTGGCTAAAATTAATCATAACTGATATATAAAAAGTGGAACCCATAATCTTAGCTATTTCTTTGAATTTGAATTTCAATCCACACTTCTTCACAACTTGCACCAAAACTTTCTTTGATATAATTTGTATTTCTTAATTCACTTCTTTGTGGTTCAACACTCAGACTCCCAAGATTTTACTATTTGTAATAACCTACACTTGGGTTACAACTATTAAAGTGTAGCACTACCTCTTGTACTTTGCTTGCACATCACATTATTGTTTGACAACCAAATATATATACATTTGTAGATAGATAAATCCCCTAAACATTTTCAACTAATCTGAAATGCAATCCACCATGCCTCTACCTGTCCCACCCTCACAGCTTCTTCCTAACTCTTATATGGTGCATTAAAGTGTCCTTTGATAAACTTAGTTATATAATCATGTGCAGTTACTAGTACTAGCCATTAAATTATGAGAAAATTAATAATTGTTCGTAGTGTAACTTAACCTTGTATTCACTAGTTTCATAACATTGATATTTGTCACTTACATGTTACCATATGGTCGAATCCTCTCACGAGTTACACTTTGTGCTCATTTTAAAACCTGTTGCCCACCACTTCCTTCTTTAACTAACCATTCAATTGTTGACTAAAATGACTGCTCATTTCCCCACTATGCCCCTGTTGAGCAATATCATCACTACATCTCCTCTTTAGCAAATGCAAGTTGGCTATCTGTAAGGGTCATAATGACTCTGAGACTATAGTGTCCTGGCTTAACCATGCTGAAGCCGTATGTTGGTCTATAGACATGCTCCCAACCACCTACTTCCCCTTTATCCCAATTGCACACTTGAATTCTAGATACAAGCTCTTTTTTGGAAGAGCTCACTTGTATTGCTTCATAGGGCTACTACCTCCACTTGCATCGCCCATTTGTAACAACAACATAACAGTTAGTGAAATTTTGAACTAAATTGACTATCCATGTTTTCATAAACAACATCAAATTAATTAATACTCCCAATGGAAATGTACCTACAGCACGACCAAATGAAAAAAATACGTATGGATAGTTTGTAGAGGGTTATGATTCATCATCGGTGTCCATGTTTTCTATCTTATGATCATCTTCATCATCAAAGCAGGTACTGTCATCCAAATCTAAAACCCTTTCATCCTCTTCATCAGTGCCCATATCCAAATCCATCGCTTCCTTACCACCATCCTCCACATCTATATTGTTATTAATGACACGATCATCATCCACTACATCACCCATACCCATAACACCAAATTCTTGAATAAGGCCTTCATCAATAATGTTGAGACCAAACTGAATATGCTCCTCTTGAAATGGTTCTTCCTTAGCAGACAGTATATAATGCACCATACGCCTAGGTTTTATTTTTAATATGGCCTACCACCCATTAGTATCTCTGCACTTTGTTTGATAAGCTATGTAGTATACTTGTTCAGCTTGTGATGTAAAAAAGAATAGATCATACATGTTATATTGACGGCTATGATTTGTCTATAATATCCTATACTGTGAATGAACCTATGCCCTATATGGCACTATCGGTTAAACCACTGACAACTGAATAACACAACCTTTTTTTTAGGGATTCCAAGATAGTTTAGCTATATTATTTCATTGAGAACCCCATAGAAATCTGTGTCTAGGTCATTGTTTTCATTACACCAAACACATACACCACCATTGTAGATTGATTTACCATTTTTCTGCTCAGCTATCCATAACTTGTACCCATTAACAAAGAAAATTGGCCAACATTATACTCAGCGTGATGGGCTGCAAGCTATGTCCCAAAGGATGCAACTTATTTCCTCATTCTACTAGTACTAACCTACACATTTGTGTGGTAAAATTGTGTATTAAAAATGAATGGCCAAGAACAATGTTGCATTTACCTAAATTGATAAACTATGGGTCACTTACACAGTTTTGGGGCCACATGGTGAAGTTGCTTTCAATGCTAGCAACAACTTCTTTATCACTTATGGTTGATTGACTTATGCTCAATCCTTGAACAAACAATCTATATTTCAAGAAAGATGCTCATAGTTAGTGACAACATGACTTGGTTATCAAGGAAAGGTAATGGGTTTAGTGCTTAAAATTTTAAACTTACTCTACATATCATTTGATTTCATCATAATTTAGGAGGACATATAATGTTGCAGCTTTCAACTCGAGGTCAGTCAAGTATCTATATTTGGCTTGACTATATGGACAGCCAGGGTAAGCAAATATCCACCATAATTCTGCATCATGTAGAACCGGGCAACTATCATTGTTATGTGGTACTTTAGTTTTCAAATTGGGTACATGAAAATCAAAATAATGAGAGCAAAAATTTGATGTCTCCTATATAATGTAAGCATTACAAATCAAACCTTCCACCTAAGCCTTATTTGTGACTTTATTCTTAAGGTCACCTAAAAACCTACACATGTGTAAATGGTTTTAGCTAGTACATAACATGAACAAATCCATTCAAATGTTCAACACATGATGGAGAATATTCCTTAATTTTTCTTTCAAATTTGTACATCCATCAATACTGTACTGGTCCCCTTGCTTCATGCACAAGGTGGACCGGTAAATGCTCCATCGAGTAAAAAAATCCTAGTAGAAATATACACTCAAGTTTGCAAATAATCATAGGAATATTGGTCTCCATTTGACTGAGGTGATGGACATCTAATTCAAGAGCACACAAATCCTTACAAAATTGACTCAACTCTGTAAGCGATTTCCAAATGTATTCCAGTAATGCATTGAATATAATTGGAATCAACCTTTTCATAAACACATGACCATCATGACTTTTTATACTTTTAGACTCTGCACTATCAATACATCGATTTAGATTGGATGCATCCATCTGGAAGTTTAAGTCATTTAATCTACGCTATGACATTTGATTTCTAAGCTGAGGTTCAAGTGAATCTGGCTTTGGGTTTGAAGAAACCCACACCTTCTAAAGATATCAAGTTCAACTCCAGCCTATTGCACAATACCTCCAAATCCTGTCATGCTTTCACTTTATCTTTGCTTCTACTTTTAAAATCCATGATAGTGTTAGAAATATTGTCAAAAGCATTCTTCTCAATATGCATAACATTGAGATCACAGCATATCAACAAAGTTTGCTAATGAGGTAAATCCCAAAAAATACTGCACTTAGTCCAGTTGTGAGTTTTCCCATAATCTTTAATTTTAGTAACTTTTCTAGTTTCAATTATTGATGTAAATCAGGAAATATGACTCCAAATTTGATCCCCTGATAACTGTGGAGGTAGATCGGTTATGTCGGCCTTTCCCTTCTTGAATGACGCTCTATTTCTTCTAAATGGAGATTAGGTACCAAAATGTGACAGCGACAATTAAAAACAAAGTCTTACCTTTGTTGCCAAGCTGAAATGCCTTTGTTTTCTCCAAGCATATAGGACAAGATAGTCTCTTTTGGGTCATCCATCCTAATAACATCCCATATACTAGAAAGTCATTAAAGGTCCACAAAATCATAACACAGAGGCAAAAAAAAATTTTTTAAACGACACCCCATGTCTCGACTCCATCATTACACAACAGTTTTAACTCATCAATTAATGGTTGCAAAAAAATATATATCAATTTTTTGCTTCAGATTATGCGTACCATGAATCAACAAGCTGAGGGACATATATGAGGTTTCATGCACATCCACACATGGTAAGTTGTACAATGTGACAATAACAAGCCAAGTCGAATATTATGTCCCAGAAACCCCAAACGAGATGAATCCATTTGCACATAAGCTGAGTCAAACATGTCGGGGTTCAACAGCAAACCATGGGTACATTTCATCAAATTGTTTATAGGCTTCCACATTGAAGGAATGTTCTAAAATATTAGGTTCAGTTTCAAGCTCCATATGCCACTGCATTTGATCAACTGTGGCAAGTGATGCATGCAGCCGTTGCAACCAAGTGATAAGCGATAAATGATGCATTCTCTCATAAGGAACATTTTCCCCCCGCTTAATACTCTTAGGTTTATACCATAGGGCATCACATAATGTACAAGAAAACCCAATGTCATCCTTCTAGTACAAGATGTAGTCATTAACACAGACAACTATTTTTCACATGAGAAAGACGAAGATGGACGACAACTTTCTTTATCTCATACTAGCTTGATAACATTTTGCTATCACTGGGTTATGTCTCTCTCAATAATTTCACAACAGCGTCATAATAACCTACAGGCATGCTATTTTCATGCTTAAGGTTTAACAGTCAAACAGTTGTCAAAAGTTCCAAGTGCTTCGCACATCCATCCTAAATCAGGTTAGAAACAATACGCAAAATGTCATAAAACTACTAAGCACTTGCATTTGGTTGCTCCACATTATCTTCATGAAAACTTAGTCCGTGTCCAACAGTGTCGTAAACCATTTGCTAAAACTAATTTGCCATGGACATATTGTCATCGCACTACTCTTGAAACTAATCAAACGGTCTAACCCCTCAGATATTTGGTCTCTCACCAAGAAATGTCTAGATATATTACAATGTCATAAACCTCACTAGTAAAGATGGACTTTAACTAATTCACAATCTCTGAAGTGTAAATTCTGGCACTTCCTACACAAGTGCCTAATGTTTTCTCTGCTTATACATTGGACATTATTACAAGCAAAGCTTATGAACTATTCAACCCCCATGACCCACTCATTACTTAATTAACCATCTTCTCTAAAGTACCTATGACCATACATCCACTCATGGGATGATTCCATGGACCTAATATCATGCCAAATAAATTAACTTTACAAAGTGGGGGCAAAATACATGGGACACAGTTCATGTACACCTTTAAAAGTTGTATAGAAGTACATAGTCAATGATAACATGATATATTCCACAACCAAAATATACCAACAAATTTTACAACACATTTGAAATAGGGGAAAAACAATAAGAACCCCCAATGATTTAAAACTTAACCACGATAACAATTAGCCTAACCATTTAATTTTAACAACCAACTTGGAAGCCCTTAAAACTATTACAGCAGAAGCCTTCAATCCCAACATTGAATGATTAATGTTGTTATACAATATTTTCATTAATTAAAGCAGGAAAAAAAAACACAACACATTACACATGCCAACAACAAAACAAGCAACTATAGCAACTTAATTTGCATTTTGATTCTTCGGCCAATAACACATGAAAACAAAAGGGACGTGATTTCAATGCATAATATAACAATCTAAATTATTATTCCCAATCCACTTGCTAGAGAAACATATAGCAACCTTGTCCTTAATGGCCCAAAAAAATTTATTTGCACACACCCAGCCGAATATTTTAAGACTACAAAAAGGATAGCATGTGTCCAACCTTCAAGCTATGGTGAGATTGATTCCTTTGTCTATTTATCAAGAGGACCACAATTGGCCAAATCCTTGTCTATTTCTCAAGAGGACCACAATCATCCATATGCTTCACAGGTTGAAGGAACGCCGCTGTCTAAAGGTTTGTGGGAAAAAAATAAAAAATCAATTGTGAATCCAATGCAAGAGTTGTAAATAACCAAAAAATCATGACATCAACTGCTCTCAAAAGACTTGCATGAAGCCAACAATCAAACCATGAAATTAAAACAGGCTAACCCCATTTTGGCTAAAAACATAGAAACTCTAAACTACATGGAAAAAGGAAGACACTAATAATCTCTGTCTCACATGGATGGGCGAAATTTGTGAGTTCTTCACTTTAAAAATCAGCAAAAATGGCATCAAATTGAGGGTGTAATGTGAGATGAGGGTACAAGACACACTGGAGTGAAGGCCTGGAAGCCTAATTTCATACGTTTTTTGGAAGTGGAAGATAGATCAAGACACAGTGCGTTGGAGGGGAGGAAAAGGAAACTTAATGCTTTGTTTGGATATGATCATTAAGGGAATGTGAGGGAAGGGGACGAGGAGGTCGGGCATCATGACCTTACCTTTGTTTGGATAGAGTTAGTAAAGGGAAGGAAGGGAAGTCAACCCTCTTGTTTGGATACATTGATTAGAGGAGGAAAGTAGAAATTTAATTACTATTACAATTTTACCCTTAGTTTAGCATATAAATCCATTTTATTCTTTTTTCTCAATAATGCGGTAAATTACTTATACTAACAAAATATTAATATATGGATACAATAAAGTTGGTTGATTTGAGGAACATATTTACCCAATAAAAAGAAAAGTAAAAAAATTTTGTTAAGCAAAATTGATGAACTAAAAAAATAAGTGAAAGTTTGTAAAGTACGGGAACTTTTCATAATTATTCTCCTAAGTACAATATAACTACGAACTTATTGAAAAACATGACCAACAAAATTTCATATGTTTAATCCATAAAATCATAGAAGTGTTCTAACTTATTCCATCTAACTAAGAAATAAACCATTTACGAACCTCATGGGCCAAAATGTTCGAAGACTAATCGCATGACAATGTCCTTCTGCCTATGTTGAGGACATTCTAACAATGCTAGTATTTTTTCAGGATGTGAACTTAAATGAACATATGCATCAATTAACATGTGCGGCTAAAACAATATTTCTTCCAAAAGAGTCCACAATTGTTCTTCAGGCATTAAAAGTCGTTGCATCACCTTATCAAGTACTAAATTCCCTCATTCCATAACTTGAGCTACATTATCAAATTACTTCTTTAATCAATATCCCATCATCATTATCATTCTTTCCTCCTTCAGCTTTCTTACTGTTACTAGCTTGTGCTTGAGAAAAATGTTGTTCTCCATTATCAAATGGATCACAGCTTTCCAAATTCACTTCATTTTTTAAGACAAGAATATCAATCTCATCAATAGTCTCTGTGTGTTGAAAAGCTTGACGACATCGTACTTCTTTCACAATTCCACTTTCATCACCCGTAGCTCTATCATTTTCGTACAGTATCAGCATCTTATCATAAGGAAGAATAGGTTTTGTCATCCATTCACAAGCAGCAAGCTTTTCCTAAGAAAACAAATAACAAACACAAGAATATTAACACCTTCCATATAAATAAAAAATAAATTAAAAATTATTTTTTGGTATTTGTTACTAGAAGATACAAACCTTGATTAGACTCTCTCAAACTTCAGGTTCTGTACTCCAAAGCTTAATGGTAGAGTTCCAACCAAATCCACTCATACCATTCCTCCAAAAATCATAGCATTTTCCAAAATTATTTCTCAAGGTCTTCCACTGATTTTTGACCTTATCCTTGGTTATATTGTCCCCAATTTTTTTCGCTAAATCCTATGATAATATTGTCATAGACTTGTGAGATAAATCTCTCATTCTGCTTGAAGCCTTTCTCCTGTTGCCGCATTAATGCATCCAACAAAGCTTCATCCATCAAAGGTGTCCACACCACTGCATTTCTTCTACCATAACTTTTAGCACCACTCAAACTTACCCCCTCTATTCTAGTGACATGATTAGAACAATTAATTACAAAATTTAACAAATTAATCTATGTGATAATAGCAAACAACTTCAAGCAATTTAAAACAACAAAAAAATGTTCCATATTATGGCAATCAATCTTATACTTTATTCAACAACATAGTCATAGAAGTCTATCCCATAAATCAAATCGATGCTAAATAGTTTAGCTACGACAACTATAATCACTCCATATAGCATTAGCTAAAGAATTTTTGACCAACTCTCCCCTATGTTCATCATCTTCATCTGCTGTAGGACGATGACGCCAACACTGATTTCAAATTTGTTGGTTAACCTCTGCTAGAAGGCTCTCATCTGGATCAATATCCAGCAAATAATTATGCAAGATACAACATACTAAAACAATCAATTTATGTGTTTTAACCTCATATGTTAGTTCATTGACACTTGATATGGTGAGGAATCTTTTTTTAAGAGCCCAAAAACTTGCTCACTTATATTTCGTAGAGATGCATGACGATGGTTAAATAACTCTCATATAATTTTCAAAGGGTTACTCAAGAAATCACTCAAATGATATCGGACTCTTCTGTAAGGTGTGATAATTTCAGCTTTCAGCCCGAACCCAACATCCACAATATAATATTTCTCTAAAATAAAATTAAAAAACCTATTAAAAATTAAAATATTAATAATAATAAAAAATAATTAAATAATTAAGAATTTAATATTTCTAAATATATTGCCTTCCAGAATCTCAAGTTTATGTTCTCTAGATAGTGCATCTTTCAGAATTTGTGAGTCAGATCCAGTACCCTCCCATCTAGAGAAAACGTAAATAAACTTCAAATCAAAAGAACAAACACATAGTACATTCATTGTTGGGTAGTCTTTTCTCCCACGATACCATGTGATGCCCTTCGGCATCTTT
>KK906307.1:0-16467 GCA_000696445.1 Aquilaria agallochum
TTCTGGCCATTCTTGTAGCAGGGAGTTCGGCCAGATAGAGGCGATAGCGTTTGGCCATCATTTATGTTTATGCATGGAAATAAAAAAAATAATATATTCATCAACTACTTGTTCTATTCTATTAGCCTAAATAAATTAATAGTCCATTTTAATACAGAAAAAAAAAATGCTCAACACTAACTAAAGAAATTGTACAAACATCCTTCTTTAACTTTCATTAGATTACTATTTCCATAGGCTTAACAACTTTTAAAGGAAACAATATACTAGCTTAACTAATAAGCTAACCTTTCTTAACTAACAAGTCACATTCCCTGTGGCTCTTCCATTTTGTTTGGCACTTGTTCTTTGTCAAAAAATTAACTTCCTACTCATTCTCTAACATAAATTTTTAAAATTTTTTATCAAATAAAAAATATTTGCGTTTATCTTTTCTTAGGTGTACCATCAACTATTGAGTTGATCGAAATTCTTGATGGTGCTAATTGAGATTTTGAGTTCCACAAGTCTGATTAAAATATTTAAATGTTATCTTCCAAGTTTTAATCGTTGTAATAATGTTTTTGTGAGACTATTAAGTGATATCTCATATTAATAAAGTGTAGGGAAAAGAAGCATGATCATCTTATGTTGGACACATTGTTTGATAATGATGCTCAAATTTGGTGATTGATCTGCAATTACTATTTAAACTATTATCTGTAATTTGTTATTTAAACCTCTACAAATTGCTATTTAAGCTACTGTATGTAATTCAAATCATTCACTCAAATTTAGGACCCTTAGCAACTTGCTAGTTACTAGGAATCTATATTTTAAGACTTCTGTAGGTTGTTTGAACTACTCTATTTGATTTAAGAATGCAATTTAAGTTATTGTTATCTAGACCTTTATTTTTTTTGTCACCTTATACACTAAATATCATATCAGTCACATTTTTTACGAATAACCGAAATTTACTATGCATAAAAGATGATTACAACAACCAAACAAAACAAATTATAAGCACAATTAAAACAAGCCAGCTTTACTTAGCCTAGACACGCAAAATAGAATAAGTTCTAACCTTGCTTAGCCAATAGATCAACCTCCATGTTTCCTTTCTTGGGAACATAGTTAAGTTTACAGTCTGATTGTTTCATGTTTACCCCTTCAGTCTGATAAAGCACAGGTTCAAGTCTCCATGGTTTAGACCCTAAGCTGTTAGTCCATTTTATAGACAATATTGTATCATTTTTAACAATTACATCATCAAGCAAAATACTGCTATTTTCCTGTACAATCTTCATTGCCTCCATTACAGTCATTAGAATAGGTAAAAGCACATCTGCAGCAACAATAGGCTTAGAAAACATACATAAAACCTAACTATCTACAACTCTAAACAGTCGACCAATTTCAGCTACAATGTTCATTTTATTCACCCTGCATCTACATTAAACTTAAAACTCCCTTTTGTTGGTGCTTCCCCCATTCACTCTCTTTTTTATCTCATTTTTCTTTTTGTAGTAGCCTCCATATTAGTAGGATCAATGAGTGTATTCAAGGTTGACAATTTAGCAACAACTCATTTAGTTGCAATGCAGTAGCTTACTCAAAGTTTTACCAAATCACATACCAAACACTTCTGAATCTTTACCTCTAAAAACCTTGTCATTCACTTTTGATGAAAAATATTGCATCACTATTTAATGATTTATTTTTTTATTTATTTTGAGAACACTATTTAACAATTTCTATCTTTATGAGATTTGAAAACCGCATCAAGATTTTCCTTAAATATTTACTCCCAGATTAAAAAGTTTATCTTGACTTTTGACTTTGACCTTGCATTTTGCATCAAATTCATTTTATTAATTTTATTCACTTTAATTCTATGATGCAGTAGTTAATTTTGGTTTTCATAATAGCATTATAGTATGCTAAAAAGAATAAAAACAATATAACGGTTATACCCAAATTATCTTTGAGTGATATGTAATATAGCTAAATGGTGCAAACAAAATCCTGCCCAGAACATTTCAAAAAAAAAATCTTGCTAACGTGAACACTAGAACCATCGAGCTTTGTACCCCGGAGAATGGCCACTCTTCATCCTCTCCTCTACCTCTTCCTCCAAACTACACCCACCACTGCCCCTCATTAGAAACACCTAATTTTTATCACTTATCACTCAAATCCCTCTCTTCAGTTACGAAATTGTACTAAATTTGTCCCAAAATGACAACCGAGTCAACTTAATTGACTGTTTCAACCCAAAATGACATTATTGAGAATAACCAGGAGTAGCAGCCCTGAAAAGATGAGCTCTTAACCAACAAATCTTCTTAAATACTAAAAAAAAATTAAAACATTGTAATGGCCACACCAATTTATCTTTGAGCATTTTTTACCACCTGTTTGATTCCTTGCCCCAGTCACTTGTAAATGAAGTTCTAATTTTGAAATGAGTTGAAATCTTGCCTCTGTTTAGTCAACTCACCTAGTTTAAGTATCCCAAAGTTCATTTTTTCCCTTAAATTTTTTTTAGCAACATAGAAACAAGCATTGTAAATCAACAAGATGCTGGAAGTGGCACAGACAAAGTCTGGTGTCCTACCTTAATACAGAAAACAGTAGAGAAGAAGCCTTGTATCAAGCCTTATCCTAACAACTTGTCAATATTGTAATAACCCTAAAAATTAAGAAAAAGAAAATTACCAAATTACCCCTAAATGAAAAAATTACCATTTTACCCTCAAGGGCATTTTAGTAATTTTACCTATCAATTTAGAAAATTGGTGTAAAACTAAAAATTTTAATCTTTAGATAATTCCTTTTGTGGTTATTAAGTCAAAATTCCAAGCCAGAAGCTCAAAGTCATTTTCTTTAGGCTAAGGGCATTTTTGTCACTTTGAATTGAGCATCGAATGAAAAATCTGAGAGCACCATTGGATTCTTCTCATGAAAAAGAGTCAAAAAAAATTTACCTCACTCAATTCTGAATTCTTTTACTTAGGTTTTCCAAAATTTAGCCAATACACATGTACGATTTAAACCGGGTGCATGCTACCGCTACATAGGATTTTCTTTTTCTCCCTAACCCTAATTTATTTCTTATAAAATGTTATAGCTGCAAAGCACCTACTAGGATTTTTAGAAACTTTAGAGAAAAAAAACTTGCCAATCTAGTTTTTCCTAATTAATTATCCGGTCATCATTACCATATCATTTAATCCAATATTTAAATGCTGTCAAACAAACCTAGGGTGGTGAGTGTGTACAACACCCACTCTCGGGATAACTCTTAGGCAGTGCCACTAGGGATGCCACCAAACTAGAGCCTTTTGGGCTACCTACCCTAAGGTAGAGCCTTTCGTGATATCAGTCATAAGCATGGTCCCTCGCCATCGATGGTCTAACAGTGCACAAATCATATCTCCATACACCGTGTCAATATCGGGTCATGACTAGGGACAGTCCGCCACCACCCTAACATGCCTCTTGGGTTTGAATCATCAATTCCGAACCTCTCGTTTAAATTTACGACTTGTTAGGTCATGCAGATATGGTTAGCCAGTAACCTTGCATGTCTCGTGTTTGACCTTACTCCTCAAATCTTGTACTTAATGCAATCTTGTGTATGACAAACATCAATCATATGAAACAACCAATTGATGCATGGCTGTGGCTCATTTTATTTAGCCCTTTTTAGTTGAGTACCATGATTCTAATGCATTCTATTTCTTTTATCTTGTTATCTTAGCTTAGTGTTCCATGATGACATGACAATCAATGATATCTTTTTAAGTGTATTTATGATATATGTTCATCTCCTCTCCCATAAATTTTTTCTAAGTTTATCATTTAGCATTTACGCTCCTAATCCTTTATCTATCGGCTTATAGTAATTTATTACGGCCCTAACATGCCACTAACAGTTGCTTTCAATCTCATCACGTTGCTAGCGAGCTTGTTAGCCCTAAACATGGTACTAGCGGTGTTTGTTTTACTGACCCTAAACATGATACTAATAGGTTTATTCAAGAAGTCCTAACATACTTCTAATTTAATTCTTGTTACAACGGTCTTAGTATGATACTAGTGCCAAACATGCATTATATATCACAACATTATAACCATACAACCAATAAACCAAAATTACATCTCATTGGAAAAGAACTAAAATAAAATAGAATAAAATAAAAATAAATTTCTAGAAAAACTAATTAATTACCCCACCCATGTTGCCCATGCATTTAAAGATTTTGTTTAGTCTAATTATTTACTTAGAATTTATTATTCAGGTTGATGCTTATTGTGGGCCTAAGAGGGCCCATGAGAACTAACCCGCTCTTCCCCCCTTACTTGGTACGGAAAACACAGTGAATCGGGTGATTTCTTAGAATGATTCTACAATATTTTAATAAGGTAGAAAATTAGAAAAATATACTAAAAATTGGAATGGTGATTGGAAGGTTCATGTTCTTGGCATCTAGGCCGAAATTTACCTAGTAAGCAAAAAAGGTCTCGAGGTGTCTTCGGTGGCCTTGTGCCTATTCGGGATCATGACGAAGCCTTCTTGATATTGATCCTAAAAATTACAGCAGCTACACACTAAGTTATAAGCTCATTGAATGGCTGTAAAAACTGATCTTGGAAGGAAAAAGTTTTTATTTTGGTTACCAATGTGTTTTCGGGATCTCTGACGGTCCGTGAGTCCAAAAAGCACTAAACCTTCAAGTAAGGATTTTCTAACCCTTTGTAACAACATGGACAGCAAGGAAAAGAGAATTATTAGGACTGTAAGATTTCAAATTGGCAGCCAAGATAATTTTAAAAAGGCTATGGTGGCTTACTGGAGCTTAGAACCAAGTATGGAAAAGATTGCACCAAAAACAAGTGCGAAAACCCAAAACTTGGATTAATGATAATCTACCAAAGATTTACAAAAAAGATATAAGGCCTTTAGGTGCTGGAAAAAAAATTAAAAGAGTGATATAGAATGATTTAGACTTACAAAAATGAATTTGTAATCGACGGTGCGTGTAGGATCGTTTTTGTGTTCCAATAGGGTTTCTCCTCAATGTAATAAATCTAGGTAAAATATGGAATTAAATTAATGTTCTCGTATTTTTTAATAACCAAGAATCAAAGCATGGAGAGATGACTTACACAAGTTTGATGGAGGGATAAGCGAAAACAAGAATAGGGGCAAGGAGGATCAATGGCTGTGGCACACTTTGTTGTATTTGAAGCATAGAACTATTGTGCCAATGGGTTGCTGCGCTCAAGGATGCAAAAGGAGCTGAAATGTTCGAAAGTTCTACGAAATTAAACTCCACGCCAAATAGAAGTGTAGGGCAAAATAAATAATAATATAATAACATGGTAATGATGGCCAGGTAATTAATTAGGAAAACCTAGATTGGCAAGTTTTTTTTTTCTAAAGTTTCTAAAAATCCTAGTAGGTGCTTTGCGGCTGGAATGTTTTATAAGAAAGAAATTAGGGTTAGGGAGAAAAAAAATAATCCTTTGTAGCGGTAGCACGCATCCGGTTTAAATCGTAGACGCGTGTTGGCTAAATTTTGGGAAACTTAAGTAAACAAATTCAAAATTAAGTGAGGTAAATTTATTTTGACTCTTTTTCACGAGAAGAATCCAATGGTGCTCTTAGATTTTCATTCAATGTCATCCACTTCCATTGAGGAATCACTAATGGCTGTAGCAGTCCTCCAGGTCTCTGGTGTTATACTTTGACCTTCTGACAAGTCAGACATCTAGATACAAACTCTGCAATATCCTTCTTCATGCCATTCCACCAAAATCTTTTCTTCAAATCATGGTACATCTTGGTGCTCCCCTAGGTGGATGGTCAACCGAGATGCGTATGCTGCCGATAAAACATCATAGTTCATGTCACTACCTTGGGGAACAACAAATCTGTTTCGAAATTTTAGGGTACCATCCACTTCCACACTAAATCCTTTTTTCCCTAAACTGACCGTTTTCGGCATTGTGGATCCTCCCATTGAGCCTCTTTGACCCTTACCACAAGTGTAGGCTCCATATGCAAACTGGCCATGAGAACCTAGGGTCCCTTCACTTGAACACCTAAGCTCATCTAACTAAACTCCTCTAGTAGTTTCCGCTCAAAAACCACCAAAGCATTCAGTTTAGCACAAGTTTTTCTACTCAAAGCATCAGCGACTAGGTTAGCTTTACCTGGGTGATACTGAATAGTGCAATTATAATCGGAGAGATATTCAACCCAGTGACGCTGCCATTTATTGAGTTCCCTTTGTGACAATAGATACTATAGGCTTTTATGATCAGTGAAGACCTCAAATTCTTCTCCATACAAATAATGTTGCCAAAGCTTTAATGCATGTATGACAGCTGCCAACTCCAGATCATGAGTTAGGTAATTAAGCTCATAAGGCTTCAACTGCCTAGACCCATAAGCAATCACCTTTCCCGCTTGCATCAATACACAGCTAAGCCCTTGATGTGATGCATCTATATAAACTGTAAAACGACTTCGCCCATCAGGAAGAGTAAGAATAGGTGCAGAGACTAACCACTTCTTCAACTCCTGAAAATTATTTTTGCACTGCTCGGTCCACTAGAATGGTTGATCCTTCTTAGTTAGTTGGGTCAAAGGGCGTGCCAGCTTTGAATAACCTTCTACAAACGTCTATAATACCCATCCAAGCCCAAGAAACTCCGAATCTCAGACACGGTGTTCAGTTGTTGCCAGTTCACCACAGCTTCAACCTTACTAGGATCCACTGAAATTCCTTCCTTAGTTACCACATGGCCTAAAAAGTTGACACTGTCCAACCAAAACTTGCACTTGCTCAGCTTTGCAGACAGCTTATGCTCCATCAACGTCTGAAGTGCAATCTTCAAATGTTCTCTATGGCTTTCATCATCTGGTGAGTAAATCAGAATGCCATATATGAAAATGATGACAAACTGATCTAAGTATGGTTGGAACACCATATTTATTAGGCCCATGAGAGCTGCAGGTGCATTCATTAACCCAAAGGGCATCACTAAAAACTTATAATGGCCATAACTAGTCCTGAATACTGTCTTTGACACATCTCTTTATTTGATTTTCAGTTGATAACACCTAGATCTCAAATCGATTATGGAGAACATTGATGATCCCTTCAACTGATCAAACAGGTCTTCAATCCTAGGTAAAGGGTACCTATTCTTTATCGTCACCAGATTCAGCTGTCGATAATTAATGCACATCCTCAAGCTGCCATCCTTTTTCTTCACAAATAAAACAGGAGCACCCCAAGGTGAAGTACTTGGACGTATGAACCCCTTTTCGAGCAGCTCTTGTAATTGACTTTTTAGTTCCGCCATTTCTAAGGGAGCCATTCAATAAGGTGTTTGAGAGATAGGAGCCATTCCTGGCAATAAATCAATGGCGAAGTCGATATCCCGGCTAGGTGGCATTCTAGGTAACTCTTTTGAAACACTTCTGGAAATTCTTCCGCAATGGGAATACCAGCTACTGATTCAGGCTTCTCTGACTCTGTCTGCACATAAGCTAAATAGCCAACACCGCCCTGACGGAGGTATCTATCAGCTTGCAAACTAGAAATTAAGATTGGAGTGAAGCTCTTTTTATCCCCCAACAAACTGCACTTCTGACCCATCAAGTAAGGAGAAGGTAACTAGCTTCTGATAGTAATCCACCTTAGCATGGTGTCGATGTAGCCAATCTATGCCCAAAATACAATCAAATTCAGATATCTTAAGCACAAAAAGTTTAGTGTCTAGATCACGTCCTTCGATAGAAATTGAGCAAGATTGAAGTACCCGAGTAGAACTCATACTAGTGTCTGATGGTGTAGAAACCACTAGTATGAATCAAAGCTCTTTAACAGGCATACTTAACTAATCAGCTAGTCTAGGAGATATAAAAGAATGTGTGGACCCCAAATCTATAAGAACTCTAACAAGGAACCCAAAAATAGAAAGAATACCTATGACCAAGTCAAACAATTACTAACCTAAGCATGACACTACCATGAACTTGAAATTAAAGGCTATAATTCAAAGCTATAAATAACAACATACCTTGCACCACACTTGGAGCAACCTCCGCCTCCTCGGCCGTCACTACATAAACATGTCCTGCCACACAAGGTTTTTTTGTTGATGGTCCTGTTGGTGCTACTGGGGGAATGTGTGCTGCTAGTGGAGCATCCCTATTAGAACATTGCCTGGATAGATGCCCTATCTTTTGGCAATAGAAACAGGTCACACACCGCCCTCCAATTGGGTAAAAGAAATGACAAACCTAACATCTAGGCTCTGCTTAGCCTTGAAAAACCAATCGCATTGTAAGCCCTCCTGTCCCATTAAGCTGTAGTCGGGTAGCTTTACTATCGATTGGTTGACCTCTGCCAAAATGTCCTCACCCCTAAATAGGCATCGGTCGTGCTATAGGACAAAAATTGCCTGCATGTGTAGGTCTTGATGGCATATGACCCTAACTCGTATCAGCAGGTCTAGATAGCTGCTTATCTCTCATCCTTGCCTCACCCCGTCAAGCTAAAGATACTGCTTTCTCAAAGGTATCAATCTCTTGCATAATCAACCTATCTGCCAGCTCATCACGCAAACCATTAACATACCTCTTGATTTTCCTTGGTTCATGTGCCACAATGTGCTTAGCATAGTGGGCCAAGGCATTAAATCTAGCTGTGTACTGATCTACTGTCATACTCCCCTGTACCAGTGCAAGAAACTCTTGCTCTTTTCTGTCCCTCATGGCCTCAGAGAAGTATCAACCATAAAAAGTCTGCACGAAAGTCTCCCAAGTGATATATCCACCCTCAGTCCTCCGAACCCCTGGTCGAGTGGCCTCCCACCATGTTTGGGCCAACTCAATCAAGCTAAAGGTAGCTAAGTCCACCTTGTCCTCTTCTGAAATTCTCAAAGCTGAAAGTGTCCTCTCCAAAGCCCTGATCTACTCCTCAGCTTTGGTAGGCTTAACCCCACTAGTATACTCACTAGTTAGCATAGTTAGCATTTTGAACCGCTCAAGTAGGTCGGCCTTACATTGACACCTGGCTGGGGCATGAGGCTGCTGCTCTTACTCATTCAAATTCTGAAAGTATTGGCCTAAGGCAATAACTGTCTGACGCAATGGATCATTATTGGCCTGCTGACTAAGATTTTGGGCTTGTTGCCCATGATTCAGCATGTTTTGTCCATGCACTTGATCATGCTGACCTTGACCCCATGGGGATCATCTTTGACCACGAGCTTGTGCCTTATCCTGTGTGCCTCATCCAAGACCCAAGGCAGGGTACTCATGTGGGTCCATGACCTAAAAAGGAAAAGGTTTAGCCTAACTCAGCCAAAATTTTTTTTTGCAGCTTTTAATTTAAAACACTATGTGGGGCTCTAGGTAGCTCCTATCTTATTTTAGTTGTTGAATTATTTAGTGCATTGTTTTACAAGTCCCCTTATTGAAAGCCAAGTTGTTAACTTTTGTTTCTAACCTTGCTAGTATAGTATGCTTAATTATGGAAACTTTTCCTAACCTACCCAAGGTCCTTAACTTAGGCAAACAAACAATAAGTATACTTATTGAGTGAAGTCGCTGCCTTCCTCGAATTTGGCTCTGGTACCAAACTGTAACACCCCAAATTTTATGAACCTTAATTTTAAAATATATCTTAAATTAAAAAATCAATATAAATAAATATGAAGTAAAACATTTTCCTTTACTATATTTTCCAAATAATAAGAGTATTAAAGGAAATCAGAGTAATTGAGTGACAATCATAGGAAAACTAACATGTGAATAGTGTACCAATTTAAACAAACCATATGTTTCTTTTGAAAAATGAAATAATGCAAAATAGAAATCCAGTCCCAGCCATTTTATTTTCAAGGGGCTACAGTGTACCCTTACTCAGGTTGCTTAACATCTTGAACCTCATTGTATGGTTCAGTGTACTCTGTCTCCTCATAGTACTCACCTAAGAAAACATGTTAGAATAAGGGATGAGTACAATTTGCTCAATAAGGGGGAAGTATCAGGTCTATCAAGTGGGTCCTAATATTCGCGCAACAAACTACAACGAATAATAAACTTTAAGTTATAGCAATTTAATTAAAGAACAATTTCATACAACATCATAACAACAATATCAAAGTCCTACTAGCATGCTTAAACTACCGTGCATATGCATTATTCCTTTTACTGATTAAATCATATCTTATTGATCAATCATTTAATCTAATACTTAAATGCCGTCGGACGAACCTAGGGTGGTGAGTGTGTATATCACCCACTCTCGAGATAACTCTTAGCCAGTGTCACTGGGGATGCCACCAAGCCAAAGCCTCTCGAGATTCCTACGCCGAAGTAGAGCCTCTCGTGATACCAGCCATAAGCATGGTCCCTCGCCAACTATGGTCTGATAGCGTACAAATCATATCTTCATACTCCATGTCAATATCGGGTCATGACTAGGGACAGTCTGCCGCCACCTTAACATGCCTCTCGGGTTCAAATCATCCATTCCAAACCTCTCGTCTAAATTTACGACTTGTTAGGTCATGCAAATATGGTTCGTCACCAACCTTGCATGTCTCATGTTTGACCTTACTCCTTAAATCTTGTACTTAATGCAATCTTGTGTATGACAAACATCAATCATATGCAACAACCAATTGATGCATGGCTATGGCTCATTTTATTTAGCCCTTTCTAGTTGAGTACCATGATTCTAATGCATTATATTTCTTTTATCTTGTTATCTTAGCTTAGTGTTCCATGATGACATGACAATCAATAATATATTTTTAAGTGTATTTATGATATATGTTCATCTCCTCTCCCATGAATTCTTCCTAAGTTTGTCATTTAGCATTTACACTCTTAATCTTTTATCTACCGGCTTATAGTAATTTATTACGGCCCTAACATGCCACTAACGGTTGCTTTCAATGTCATCATGTTGCTAGCGAGATTGTCGGCCCTAAACATGGTACTAGCGGTATTTGTCTTACCGGCCCTAAACATGATACTAACGGGTTTATTCAAGCGATCTTTACTTCTAATTTAATTCTCGTTACAATGGTCCTAGTATGATACTAGTGCCAACATNCATCATATATCACAACATTACAACCATACAACCAACCAACCAAAATTACATCTCATTGGAAAAGAACTAAAATAAAATAGAATAAAATAAAAATAAATTTCTAGAAAAGCTAATTAATTACCTTACCCATGTTGCCCACGCATTTAAAGATTTTGTTTAGCTTAATTATTTACTTTGAATTTATTATTCAGGTTTATGCTTATTTTGGGCCTAAGAGGGCCCATGTGAACTAACCTGCTCTTCCCCTTTACCTAGTATGGAAAACACGATGAATCGGAGTGATTTCTTAGAATGATCCTACAAAATTTGAATAAGGTAGAGAATTAGAAAAATATCCTAAAAATTGAAAATTTCCTGAATGGTACTTGGAAGATTCATGTTCTTGGCATCTAGGCTGAAATTTACCTAATGAGCAAAAAGGGTCTCGAGGTGTCTCCGGTGGCCTCGTGCCTATTCGGGATCATGATGGAGCCTTATTAATATTGATCCTAAAAATTACAGTGGCACACACTAAGTTATAAGCTTATTTAATGGCTGTAAAAACTAATCTTAGAAGGAAAATTTTTTTATTTTGGTTACCGATGTGTTTTCGGGATATTTGGCACTACAGGAGTCCAAAGAAGCACTAAACCTTCAAATAAAGATTTTCTAACCCTTTGTAACAACATGGATAGCAAGGAAAAGAGAATTATTAGGGCTATAAGATTTGAAATTGGTAGCCAAGATAATTTTAAAAAGGCTTCGGTGGCCCATAACCCACAGGTCTTAGGTTTGGTTCAAAGTGTATGGTTGTGTCCACTAGTATGGTACGGGGGAGCTTCCTTATACTAAGAGTTCTTTCCTAATTACCTAGCGCTTATCCTTTTCCAAAGGATAACCCATGTGGTGTGGGCAGGTGTTCCGTTGAACGATTCAGGACTTGAGTCGTTACAGATAGTATCAGAGCCAGGTTTGGTTCAAAGTATGTGGTTGCGTCTGCTGGTATGGGATGGGGGAACTTCCTTATACTGAGAGTCCTTTCCTAATTACCTAGCACTTATCCTTTTCCGAAGGATAGCCTATGTGTGAGCAGGTATTCTGTTGACCGGTTCTGGACTTGGGTTGTTACAGATGGTATCAGAGCCAGGTTTGGTTCAAAGTATGTGGTTGAGTCTGTTGGTATGGGATGGGGGAAATTCCTGATACTGAGATTCCATTCCTAAGTACCTAGTGCTCATCCTTCTCTAAAGGATAGCCCATGTGGTATGAGCAGGTGTTTCGTTGACCGGTTCTGGACTTGGGTCGTTACAAATACAAAAATCCAGGGTATTTATGATGACAAAATTTGTAGCCAAATCACAACAAAAGTAAATTTTGCTACACAAAATATATTTAAAATAAAACATATAAAAAATCTTTATCACTAATTGGAATCATCACAATATTGAGGTACAATGGCTCAGAATAATAGCAATAATTATGCGATGATTCTAGTTGAGTGAAAATTTTGCCTTGTTGAATGATGAATGTTGATTTCTATCGTTTCCACTTGCAATGATTCTAATTGTCGCTTTATGTGATGATATAAATTGTAGGAACCATTCCCTTGATTATACAATGATTTTTCTCTTTTGATTTTTTTAATTACTGAATTTAGTGTTTATAATTAATTAGATTAGTATATTATATTAATTGTTACTAGTAAATTATTATAGTAAAATAATAAAATAATATTAGTATAAATGTCAATTATACACATAAATATGTCTCATAAATACTCAAATATTAGAAAGCCCTAAACCATAATCTAGCCCTCACAGCAGTAGTGGTGGCGAACTATCATCTTGTGTACTCCCATCCTTATCTTTGGCCCCAGTGGCCCTAAAGGACCTAATCTGCAATTTGGCTAGGATAAAGCCGACCGAAAAAGTGGCAGATCTAGGATTTTTAGAAAGAGGGGTCCAAATACATATATAATTCTTAAACCCTAACATTAAATTATGAAACTTATAAGTTCACATATACTATAATGTAATGATTAAAAAAATTAGAAGAAAATTTGAAAAATGCTCTAATTTATCTTTTTTTTTTCTTTCTATCATTGGTTGAATGACTAAAACAATATATAAACTATGAAGAAGATGAGTGGAACATTCATGTTGTATATAATGTTAAAGACAAAAATCTATTACTTAGTTTATTAACTTTATCTTGTGTTGAATTAGTTTCACAATTTTTCCATTAAGTTAGAGAAAAAGAATGGCAAAAAATTTTTTGGACCTAGATAGGAAAAAGTGTGAAAGTTAAATGACCAGTATAGAGTTTTATCCATTATCCTAATTATCAGTAGAAAAGAGAAATTGACTTATTTTCTATCTTTCTTGAAAAAGGACATATTATTTTGTTTCAGTAGATATTATGAAAATTATAGGGGTCCATTAGAAATTCTAAAGGGGTCCAATTACTTAATTATATATCTTTTATTAACATTTTTCATGAAAAAAAGGGGTCCATAAACCTCCATAAGTTATACATAGATCCATCTATAGACTAGAATAACGTTACTCCATATAAGCTAGTGGACCGTAGTGCTGATTGCAGCACTTGTTTGCTGTTGATCTGCTTTTACATGTCAGATTGGATTAGAGTTAGCTGGGTGGTGACAAGCTCAAACTAGTTGTTCACCTTTTCGACCTAATCGCACAGGGTTGCATTCTCTGCTCTTAGCTGATGGGCATTAGTGTATATGCTTAAAAAATATACTTCAGTTAGTTTTCATAATTTTGTATAACTCATAAAAATGTACTAGTAAATTGGTCAGATTGAAATTACCTTTTGGAATGCAAAGGTGTTGGGGTCCGCAAGGCAAGGTGGGAGACTCAGGATGCACCGCTTATTCAACAGCCCACAAACCTCACGCCAAGAGTCATCGTCATAATATGGACAATCCACGGGTCTATACTTTTGGACAACCCACTTCATGTATGCATAAAAAAAATTAAATTTACAAGAATAAGGCATTTGTTAAGAAGTGCAAACATACTAGAGCAACAAATGAAAAGTTTTCCCTGAGCTAAGGTGTGACATGATATTCTAGCTGACCTAGCTACTTTCAATTGTACATCATGGTCCACCAATCCTTAAACAAAGGCTCTTGTCCTTCATGTTTCTATGTCTATAATGTATTAAGAATTAACAAATGAAATAGTATTATATAAATAATGTGAAATAAATGCAAAAAGTGATGTAGGACTTACCATCTAGTTCTAATGCATCTCACTAGGAGTAGAGCCTATTGTGTGCTTTAGGATAGCCCCCAACTCATCCACTGCTTTCTTGACATTTTTCTTGGCTTCATACCACTTTTGCCACTACTCCTTTGGCCAGAAGTAGCACATCTTTCACCACAAGTTGTCGTTGTATGCAAGGGGATGTGTGGCTGTATGAGATTGGCGTCGAGGTTCATGTATTAAAAATATTTATATATATTATATCTATTTTTCTTACAAAATTTCTATAGAAAAAATTATGCTTATAAAAAAGAGTGTATGTAATGTGAAAACTTACCAACAACACTTTTTTCGATCAATAATTTCATTGATCTTTATTTTAAAAACTCTAACAATAATGCCAGGTTGGTCCTCAAATTTTTTCCCTGGTATAAATGATAATGATACCTTATTTTTTGCCATTGTGCATTACATGGAAATGCAATAAATAAATCTGGATGACCATACAAATGAGAAATATTAGAGGCATCTTGATACTTTTTTATATCAAATAACATAGGTCATCTGTGAAACTTGAAGGTAAAATAATTTGTTTTCCAATACTTTAATCATTAACATAACCTCTTGTGATTGCGTCTTTAGTTCCCATTTATAACTTTGATCTTAACTTTTTTTTATTATTTATATAAAAGAGTCGATATTCTTCAATGCAAGCAAAAGAATCAACTATACATTATTGGAAAAAATGACCTCCTCATTTTTTTTTATCCAAGTAAAGCAAAAAAGTTAAAGGAAAACCTCAATGAGGTTCAAAGTTTACATCCGCTGACTGTTAAAGGGCATACACAGAAGAGGGACATACTGTCCAATACATTCTCTTCTAGACACTCGCCCATTTAGCTATGCATAGAGCACATTTATTGGCTGTTTTAGCCACTTCTTGGACATAGCAAGCAGAAAATGAACTTTGCAACATTTTAATATCAGAAATTAAAGGTTCTATCCTTCAGTCTTTTTGATCCCTTAAGCTACCGACTAACTCTTCATCTAATGACTCAATTTCTATAGCAGTGTGTCCATGGCGAAGCAAGACATGGGGCCCCTTCCTGGTTGTTTCAGCTAACGTTGCTCTCTTGTGGGTGCTGACAGCAAACAAGGCCTGGGTGTACAGAACATTCCCTTGCCAGTCACGAGCCAGATAGGCCATCCCAACTGAGGTACCCCTGTGGGTAGCAGCTATATTGATTTTGATGGAGCCCCTAGGTGGTTTGTTCCACCGATCTGAGTCATTGTTTCTGTGTAAAAGAATACTTGTATCAACCAATTTCTGGTGTGCTTGGTGATACTCGGCAGTAGTAGCTTGGATCTTGTGAATTACAGAACAGGGAGTAACATTTTTCATTTGAAAGATGGCTTCATTTCTTGCCAGCCAAATGAACTAGCATGTATAAGCAATAGTTGAGATAGTAAGCTCCTTATTTTCCTGTGTATGATGTAAAGCATGGAAAAACTCAAGAAACCATTGATCAAAAGTGTGAATTCCAACATTGTGAGGTTTATAATCTAAGCACACAAACCAGATAAGATGGGTCCATTCACACTGCAGCACCATATGTTCCACTGTTTCATCATGAGAACAAAAGGGACACTTAGGATTTATCAAAATACCTCTTTTAACAAAGTTTAGGCGAACAGCTACTCCATTTTGACAGAGCCGCCACATAAAATTCTGAATGTTAGGAGACATTTAATTTTCCAAATTAGCTTCCATAAACAGGGATTTATCTGATGAGAAGATGAAGCACTAATATTAACAGGAAGGGTATTTTTCTGTACCGCATAGGCAGTCTTGATAGTAACTCTACCAATCTTGTCATATGGCCAAATTAGCTTGTCTACCCCTTGGTTATGGCTAATAGGTATCTGTAAAATAGCCTCTTTTTCCTTAGTTGAAATATAAGAAGATATTTGACATCAATTCCATGTATGAGTGCTAGTATTAATGAGGTTACTGATAGCCAAACGCTATCGCCTCGATCTGGCCAAACTCCCTGCCACAAGAATGGCTAGAAGAAGCTGGCGCTACCCGAGAAAAGGTGTGATCATGCACCTCGGGAGATAGCCGA
>KK906309.1:0-10303 GCA_000696445.1 Aquilaria agallochum
TGCTCTTTGTTTCTGCAGGTCTGTTTGGCCAAGCGTGTCAGTCTGAGCGCCGCGTCCCAGTTTTCCAAGGATGTTAGAAGACGTGTCCCAGTTTTCAAGGGGCGTTTGGAGGACGTGTCCCCCATTTTTGCGCAGCGGTTGAAATGTGGCGCTTTGCCATTGGAGGAGAGTCGCGTCGGTTACAGAGGGCACGCCTTTTCAGGTGCAGAGAGCAGTTACGGCGACGGTTCGCCTCCAAAGGGTACTCATGATGATGTTTCGGTTACCTACCTCTGGCTTTTTCTTCTGCTCTTTTCTATGCTTTGCCCCTGTTCTTGCACTTTCTTGCTTTCTATGGCGGAGCTACCTTAATCAGAGCTTTTTCCAGCCAACTTTCACGACGGCGTCCTCAGATTTTGGCAAATCTTTCGGTGGGTTTTTGTTTTCCAGAGCATTTTGATCCCTCTGTTCTTTTGAGTTTTTTTCTGGAAACTGTTTTCTTCCCATTTCCAAACTTGTTTTCATGTCGCAAATGCCTATCCTTGAGAGCTGGTAGCCTATTTTAGCCCATCCTTGTTGCACGACCCCCGCAAAACTAGAGAGGTGGAAGAAAAAGTTCTTTCTTCCCTCTTACGCCAAGACAAGGCTGCCTCGCTCTAGCCATTATGCTTTTTCAAACCATAGTAAGGAGGTTACCGTTTTCCGAGCCCAGCTGAAGGCCGGACTTCGGTATCCTCCCCCGAAGATGGTTTGCGAGTTCTGCCAATTTCATGGCATTGCTGTGAACCAGCTTCCCCCGAACTTGTTCTGCTATTTTAACGCCTACCTCTGCATGTGTGGCGTGTTCGGGATAGAACCCCATTTTACAATCTTCATGTAGTACTACAAGCTCTTGGTCGTCCCGAAGGGTGGCTTCTATTTCTTGCTACCTCGGGGATCCGGGAGCAAAAAATTCATGTTCACCTTCGCCACCAAGGACAGCTGGCGGGGGTGGCAACAGAAATTCTTTTTCCTGAAGATGGAGGAGGCCTGGTCGTATGTTCCGACCAAGTGGGCTCAGGGAAAGTTAGATGCGGACGTTGTTGATCCGAGGTTGTTGCTGACTCCAGAGTTGGCTTCCACTTTCGCAGACTCTGACAGCCGTATTCGGGCTGTCTCTGACTGGGCTCCCGAGGTCGCTCCGCGCACCACCCTTTTCCCAACAACTGGAAGTTGATGACCGAAGAGGTCCTTCGGGAGCTAAAGGTGGTGAAGGAGCACGAGACTGACCTCGAGATGCCAACTCCTGCCATCGCCGGGAAGGATTCCTGGTTGGTCCAGCTTCTTAAGGAGGAAATTTCTTTCGAAATGCTTGTCGAAAGTGAGTTGTCTTCTACTCCCTTGCTGTTTTTTCCTCGGACTTACGCTGATATTTTTCCTCTTTTTCAGAGATGGGCTACGGGACTGCCGCGTATTACAAGTCTCTTTTCTCCGGCCAAGTGGAGAAGGGCTATCAGACAAAAAAGGCGGCTTCCCGAAGGCGGAAGTCTACTGGTGCGGGGCCTTCGGTGAAACGGGCAAAGAGAATTGCCCAGGTTCCTCTAGAAGAAATTCCCGAGGAGACTGCCGAGGAGCCTGGGACAGCTGAGATTCCGGCGTCTGAGGCTGCTGCTTCCGAGGTCCCTTCCGCCGACGTCCCTTCCCAGGGCCCCTCCGCGCCTCAGGCCCTCTTAGAGGCCATGGTAGAGGCTCCTTCTGCCGAGGAGCGGCGCAAGGAGAAGGGCAAGGGGATTTCGACCGAGGAGTCTCAGGACTCCGAGGACGTCGTGGTCGAAGTGCCGCCAGGTTTGTTGTTTTTCAGAACAAGTATGGCTCTTTTGTTTTTTCTGAAATTTCCTTTGTCTCTGACCTGCTTCTCTTTTTCACCCTGCAGGGGAGTTACTTACCCTTAGAACGCTGAGTTTCAACGACGGCGATCTCAGAGCGGGTTCCCACAGACGGCGCCCAATGATGGCCGGGGGCCTCATCGTTTATAGTCATGGTGACTGGTGGAGAGACTTCTGGGAGGAAGAACGCCTGGAGGATGGATCACCCAAGAGAGTGTGCCTGAAAGCTCAGAAACAAAGGNCCGCCTCCGGGGATATCATATTTGGCTCGCTATGTCTGGTGCCGCTTTTCCGAAGGTGATCTGTTCACAACCTTGGGGGGGCAAGCAGTGTCCTCGGGTTTTCCTGGCGTGCCGGGCTCGGAGCTCTTCGGCTATCTCCCGAGGTGCATGATCACACCTTTTCTCGAGTAGCGCCAGCTTCTTCTGGCCATTCTTGTGGCAGGGAGTTCGGCCAGATAGAGGTGATAGCATTTGGCTATCACACACTTTTTGGGATTAAGACATATGCCAAACTCCCGAAGCTGTTGGAAGGTTTCGACTAGGTCGGTGATATGACTACCAGGCATTTTGCTCGTGACTATCATATCATCAATGTATACTTCCATATTTCTCTCAATCTGTGAACCAAATACCTTGTTCATCAGCCTTTGATAGGAGGCCCCTGAGTTTTAAAGCCCGAAGGGCATTCTGACGTAGCAGTAGGTGCCCATTTCCGTGATGAAGGTTGTTTTTTCTTCGTCATTGGGGTTCATCCAAATTTGATTATATCCGCTAAAGGCATCAAGGAAGCTGAGAAGCCCGTATTCGGCGGTTGCATCTCCCAGCTGGTCTATGGCTGGCAAAGGGTAAGAATCTTTTGGGCAGGCGTCATTCAGATTTCAGAAGTCGATGCACATTCAGAGTTTTTCACTTTCCTTTTTCATGGCAATAACCACGTTACTGAGCCATTCGGGGTATTTTACCTCTCTTATTACCCTAGCCTCAATGAGGCGATTAACTTCGGCTTTAACAAAGGAATTCTTATGAGCTGATAGACTCCGTTTTTTCTGCCAAACTGGTCTGGCGTTTGGTTGCACTCTAAGATTGTGGTGAATTATGCTGGGGTCGACCCCAGGCATATCCTTCGGCGAGTAGGAAAATAGATCTTTGTTCATACACAACTAGGATACAAGCCTTTTTCTGTCTTCCTCGGCCAATTTTTTCCCGATTCGGGTGTTTCAGCCAGGGGTCAACTCTACATCCTCTGTTTCTATTTTTTCGAGGCTTTCAGTTTCCTCCTCTATTGTTTCCCCATCCATCGAGACCATTTTTTATTTTGCCAAAGTCTGTACTTGGATCTTTGCTGGTCTTTGTCTGGCCCTTGTGAAGACCTTTCTTACTTCGGCTTGGTCAAAGAAGATCTCTGCGTCTCGATCTTTGGTAGCGAAGGTGACCATTAAGTACTTTACGTCCGGGCGAATGTAGAAGTTTCCCTGAGTCTGCCTTCCGAGGATAGCATTGTAAGCTGACGGCACATCAATGACTATAAATCTCATCTTGTCGGAGGCAATTAACTCTGCCAGGCATCAAAGGCAGGTCGATATATCCGAGGACTAGAAGTTTGGAAGGTTCGACGCCGAAGGTGGGGGAGCTGACTGGGCTGAGATCGCTTCTCGGAATGCCCAACTTAGTCAGCAGATGAGAAGAGATGACGTCGGTGTTTGAGCCATCATTGAGGAGTATCCTTTTAACATCCTAGTTTCCTATCCTTGCCATGACAAGGAGTGGATCATCATGGGGGAACTTTACTGTAGACCCATCTCTACGAGTGAGTCTACTTGGGGAGTTCCCATACTCCATTACGGAGATTTCTCTTATCTTCCTCTTTTTCTCAGCCGAGGGTATCCCGGTAATGATGGTTTGGATAACCCCTACTGATGGTGGCAGTTTTTTTCGAGGACTTTGGTCCCGACGTCTGTCCGAGTCATATTCTTTGTCGTCCCCCCTCATTTGTTCTTCCTTCCTTCCTTTTAGGGAAGGCATCCGGAAGCATTGACGGAGTTGACCCTGTTTGATTAGGGACTCGATGTCATGGCCAAGGTCCCGGTGAAACTGACGAAATTTCTTCATGTTTCTTTTGTTTTCCGAGGTCATGGCCTTTGGTCTTGGGACTGTGGCCCCTTGCCTTTCTAGCGCCATAAGGATGCTAGCTCTTGTGGTGTTCAAGGGGGTGAATGTCATGGGCCTTTTCCCCCTCTGCTTTCGGGGCCTTTCTCCCTCGTTCTGATGTCGAGGTTGATGGCTAGGCCCTTCGGCGTGAGGGTGCTCTCCTTTGGGTCCTCCCATCCTGAGTTCTTCGACCGTTATATGCTGTTCGGCCCTCCTATAGAACTCCCCAAGAGTTTCTGGGGGGTCTTTGGAAAACTCATAGAACAGTTCGGAGTCCCTCCGAAGTCCTCTAAACATCGCGAGGATGTAGATTTCTGGTCAAAAGTCGGGCACGCTCAGCGCTTCTCGGTTAAACCTTTCAATGTAGTCGCAAATGGTCTCCCCCCCTCGCTGAGCTATGTCGAACATTTGTACTGGTATTTTGGCAGTTGGTCTGCCACCGATGAATTGCTGAATGAAGGTAGTGGATAGCTCTTGAAGGCTTAGCAAGCTTCCGTGGGCCAGAGAGTTATACCATGCTGTTGCTGGACCCGAAAGTGTTACTTCGAAGCACTTACAGAGCGTAGTGTCATCCACACCATGGAGTACCATGCTTGGCTTGTACTTTGTCAGGTGCGCACTTCATCCGTCATACGTTTCTAGGTAAGGTACCCTGAAATCGTTGGGCATGGGTGCCTCCACCAACTCGCGCACGAAAGGTGACTCTTCTCCGGTGTAAGAGTTAGACAGCTTGGACCAGACTAGTTTTTGGGTGATCTGTCTCTCGACCTTCTTTAGTCTCCCCAGGATTTTTTCCATAAAGCCAGCCGTGTTGACTTTTCCCTGTTGCCGCGTGTTCGCCGGTAATGGCAAATTCCTCCTTCTCCTTGGGGAGCGACTTCATCAGGGTGGAGACGAGGACCTTGGGTAGGGGGACGCACTCCATTGGCAGGAGGCCCTAGTCTCTTTTGGGGCTCCTCTCCTAGTAGGCCGTACCTCAACGGGTTCATTTTCTATTGAGGAGGCATCAAGGGAGTCCCCGCTCCCTAAACTTCAGTGGGTGGACCTCAAACTCCTTTCCTGACAAGCAGCCGGGGGCGAGGCCATTCGGACCAGAGCAGGTTGGGGCAACCTCTGATCAACCTGTTGAGTCATTTCGGTGATGATGGAGTGTTGGAAGTCTCGTAGGAAACCCATCGTCACCGTTACAGGGCGGTCATCCTGCAGCACAGAAGTCTTTGCCACAGGCGGAGTGGTCGCCTCCTGAGCCTCGGGTGCAGGGGGGATCTCGGAATCCCTTTGTCCTTTGAGCGCCGAGTCTCTACGACAATGACATGGGAAAGAGTTCCCACAGACAGTGCCAAATGGTGCCCGGTAGCAGTTTCGTCATGTGACATAGTAGGAGTGAGGGGGACTTCTAATGGAGGAGAGCGCCTGAGGAGGAGATTTCCTAGGGGAGGGTACCTGAAATGTTTGGAAGACAGAAGTTAGGAGGTCCCCGGGGTGTGTTTCCGGGGAGGAGCCTCCGACGCCCAAGTCAGTACTCAGGAGATATGGAGGTGATAGGGAGTGGAGAAGTATGGTCTCTAGTGCTCTACCCTTTACCTGGGGTGTTTACCGAGTATCTATAGAAGAGAGAATAGTAGTAGTTCTCCTCATGTGGCCATCTCAGATCGTGACACGCGTTCGGTGGGATGCGATCCACGTCTTCGGGGAACAAGGGGACACCCGGCCAATCATAGGCCGCCTGGCTAGGAGCCTAGACAACCCAAGAGTGGCGTACTAGGGTGTCTCTGCAAGCGGCGTGTTAGAACGTGTTTGGGGGCGGTGTGTCGGGGATGTGTCAGAGGCTCCTTAATTGTTTCTGTCGTACGTTCCGAGGTTACTCTAGTATCACAAGAGTATGTTCCCCGAGGGTGGTCTTTCTCAGGAATACCCCCACTTCCGCGGATGGTTTAATCGTCCCCCCGAGGTTGGCACTTTCGTTTCCTAGAACGGAGGATTGTCGAGGTCGGATTAGGGAGGTCGAACATCCTTTTATCCGTGGCAGGTGGATTCTCTACCGAGGTTGGTACTTTATCCGAGTCTAGGGGTCCAGAAGGTGATGGGCACTTCAGCTATCAAGGTCAATACCTTAGACGGTGAACGGGCAAGGGTAATTTGTCGAAGTTAGCTTCTCCAAGGGTAACCTTTGGATGTTGGCGTGCCTTTGGAAATTGTCAGATTTTCGAACAAATTGCCTTGCATCATTTCTTAGGGTAGGCCAAAACTAACCTTGGCGAAGTAGTACTCTGGTGAGGGCGTCTAGTCCTATGTGGGAACCACAGGCCCCCTCATGAACTTCTCCAAGGATTGTTCTGACATCCTCTTCACTTATGCACCTCCGCAAGGGACTTGTATACCCTTGTCTGTATAGTTCCTCCCTAATGAGGAAGTATCTCCTAGAGCGTTTTCACACTTTTGTGGCCTCGGCAGGGTCTTCGGGGAGTGCCGAAGTTGCAAGGTTTTTCTTGATGGAATCTTGCCATCCTTCTCCCAAGGTGTGCTGGGTTGACTCAGCACCTCGGTGGGTTTCTTGGACTTGGCCAAGGTGTCAGCTTTAGCATTATCTCTACGAGGCATGTTTTCTATATATATCGTGTCAAACTCTTTAATGAGTTTCTTGACGAGGTCATGATATTTTGCCAAGGTTGGATCCTTTGCAGCGTAATCTTCTATTATTTGCCAGACTACTAGGTATGAGTTGCTATGGGCCTTAAGGTTACTCACACCAACTTTTTTGGCCAGTTTTAATCTTGCTATGAGGGCCTCATATTCGGCGATGTTATTGGTGACATGAAAACTGAATTTGATGGCTTTGGTGGATTCCATACCTTCGGGCCCCCCGAAGAACCACTCCAGCACCTTGGTGTTCGGCGCCTGAGGCTCCATCAACAAAGAGTTTCCATTCTGGTTCAATCCTTATCAGGTCTTCCGAGGTAACTTCACCATTCTCGATTTCTGGAACTTCGGCGATGAAGTATGCCAATGCTTGGGCTTTTATTTCCCTTTTTGGCTCATAAGTGATGTCATATTGTCCGAGCTCGATACACCATTTTGACAGCCTTCCCGAATGCTCTACCTTCTTCATTATGTCACGAAGAGGTAGGTTACTTCGGACAATGATGGCGCGTCCTTGAAAGTAGGGCAGTAGCCTCCTACTTACGAGTACTAAGCCATAAATGGCTTTTTGGAGCAATGGGTACCTAACCTCAGCGCCCTGCAAGGACTTGATTACATAATATACTGGCCATTGCCTCCCACCCTCTTCTTTAACTAGGACTTAACTCACAGCTTTTTCAGTGATGTCAAGGTAGAGGATGAGAGGCTCTCCTTCCCGAGGTTGGTGAAGTGTTGGCAGACGGGTTAGGTAGCTTTTAAGCTCATCCTAAGCTTTATGACATTCTTGGTTCCAAGAATGCTCCCCGGTTCTGGAGTTGCCTTCACTTTTGGTTGCTTTGGTAAGCACCTTGAAGAATGGTCGACATCGGTCGCCATACCTGGAAATGAATCTACTAAGGGAGGTGATTCTTTCGGTAAGCCTTTGTATATCTTTAGTGGTTGTAGGTGTTCGGAACCCTAACAAGGCTTTGACCTTTTCAGGGTTGGCATCTATTCCCCTTTCTAACTCCATGAACCTGAGGAACTTGCCTGCGCTCACTCCAAACACGCACTTCTCGGGGTTAAGGCGAATGCCGAACTCCCGATGTCGTTGGAAAGTTTCGTCTAAGTCCAAGATATGATTACTAGGCATTCTACTCTTAACTATCATATCATCGACATACGCTTCTATGTTCCTCCCGATCTAGGAGTCGAACACTTTATTCATCAACGTCTGATAGGTAGCCCCTGCGTTCTTAAGCCCGAAGGGCATTCTGACGTAGCAGTAATTACCAACTTCGGCGATGAAGGCGGTTTTTTCTTCATCTTCGGGGTTCATCCGAATTTCATCATACCCGTTGAAGGCATCGAGGAAACTGAGAAGACCGTATTCGGCAGTTGAATCCATCAATTGGTTTATAGCTGGCAAAGGGTAGGAGTCCTTTGGATAGGCATCATTTAGGTTCCCAAAATCGATGCACATTAGGAGCTTTTCACTCCATTCGTTTGTGCCGATAACCAAGTTGCTAAGCCATTCGGGGTATTTAACTTCTCTTATTACCCCTGCCTTAATTAGGCGCTTAACTTCGGTTTTAACAAAGGAGTTCTTATGAGCCGATAGGTTTCATTTTTTCTGCTGAACCAGCCTTGCGTCAGGGCATACTTTGAGACTATGGTGGATTATGCCGAGGTCGACCCTAGGCATGTCTTTCGGAGAGTAGGCGAATAGATCTTTGTTCATTAATAAGAAAGATACAAGCTTATCTTTGTCACCCTTGGCCAATTTTTTCCCCACTCGGGTGTTCCGGCCTGAGACCAGCTCTACATCTTCTATTTCTACTTTTTCCAACTCCTCTACTCCCTCTTTTGCTATCTCTTCACCTTTCATGATAGTTCCTTCAGTAGCTGAAGTCTGTACTTGGACCTTCACCGGGCTTTGTCTAGCCTTGGTTAAGACTCTCCTGACCTCGGATTGGTCAATGAAGATCTCTGCATCTCATTCTTTAGTTGCGAAGGTGATTGTTAAGTACTTTACATATGCGCGGATGTGGAGCTTACCTTGAGTTTGCCTTTCAAGGATGGCATTGTATGATGAGGGAACATCAATGACGATGAACCTTGTCATAATGGAGGCAAACAGTTCCTCTTGACTCTAAGACGAGGTCCCTTTCAGCATTAGGGGCAGATCGATGTATCCGAGGACGGGGAGCTCGGATGGCCCAACCCCGAAGGTGGGGAATTGATTGTGTTGAGGTCACCTTTTGAAATGCCTAAGTTAGGCAGTAGGTGCAAGAAGATGATGTCGGTGTTGGAGCCATTGTGTAGAAGTACTCTTTTGACGTCCCAACTCCCTATCCTTGCCATGACAAGGAGTGGGTCATCATGGGGGAACTTCACAGTAGACCCGTCTTTGCAAACAAGCCTGTTCGGCGAGTTCCCATACTCCATTATGGAGATTTCTCTTATCTTTCTTTTCCTCTCAGCCGACGGTATCCCTGTAGTGATGGTTTGGATGACCCTTGCTGATTGTGGCGGATTCTTTCAAGGACTTTAGTCATGACGTCTGTCAGAATCATAGTCCTCCTCGTCCCCCCTTCTTTGTTCTTCCTTTCTCCCCTTTGGAGAAAGCATTCGTAAGTACTAGCATAGTTGGCCTTGCTTTATCAGAGACTCAAAGTTGTTAGGCACCTCCTAAGTGCTTGGCTTAGGCCAAGGAGAACCAAGGAAAAATGAGAGAAAACAGAAAGGGGAAGAAAGAAGAGTCATGGAGACTGGCACAGTGGCCTATGTGCAAAATAGGAGACTTTCAGGGCTTAATTGCACATGGGAAATGTACATTTGGAAGACTGACAGAAAACTAAGAAAGGGGACTAAACTGTGCATCAACTTAAGTGGTACAAGTGAAACCACAAGTTTAAAGATGGTATTGTGAGCCATGCAAAATTCTATAATGGCTAGTGCAAAACTAGACCATTTGTGGGAGACAACAATGATTACTAGTCAAATTCTTGTCTACCACTAGTGTACTATTCACTAGTTACTAGTTAAACTAACTAGTCCTTATGTTGGTTACATGGCCGGTTATGCATGGGTGCTTATGACACATAGGTACTTGTGTTGTTTAATTGCTTGGCAATTTGAGCCATGGGTGGACTTAAGTGTCCATTTGAGTACAAGTTGGAGTGGCGGCTTTGTGCTCTAGTGGACTTAAGGGCTTTAATGCGCCATGCAAAGAAATGGAAGCCAAGTTAGCATTTTGGCTAACTAAAAGCATTTGTGTTCGGCCGAAACAAGCTAAGTCTTTGTTCATTTCGGGCTTCCCTTGTCTTTGCGAAACCGAGAGCACCTTTGAGAGTTCCTTCACAATCTTGCTTCTAAATCCAAAGTTCTTGAGCTTTTGGGCGGATTCAAGCTTGGAGAAGTGGATTTGGCTTGCGCTTGCTTGAAATCAAGCTTTGTTCATGAAGAATTGGTGAAGGGCCGAGCAACGTGAGCTAGGGTTCTTGAGGTAACCTTGGTTTTTCCTTGAATCCATGGTATTTCCTTCCATGAACAAGGATTTTGAATGCTCATTTGTTGCTAAGCTCGGAGGATTAAGCATTGAAATGCTTGGTGGGAAACCTAGTTATGGCCGAAAGTGATGAATGTGTGTTCTTGGTGTTCTTCTTGGAATTCATGGAAATTAATCCA
>KK906311.1:628-14730 GCA_000696445.1 Aquilaria agallochum
GAGGAAATAGCACAAAGGGGCTGAAGAGTCTCGCCTGGTGGTTTTCTCAGAGTCTGTGAGTCAGACCTTTTTTGCCCACCAGCCCCCTGCCAAGTATTTACTTCCTGGTACCTATAGGAGTGCCTAGCCCGTTCAGATCGTGACACGTGTTCGGTCGGATGTTCTCTGAGTTTCTGGGCGTAGGGGACAGAGAGCTGGTAGTATGTTGCCTTGAGCCTTGTGCTAAGATGGGCCATGTTGTGATTTTGACAGCGTCAGCGTGTCAGAGCGCCTTTTGAGGTGAGTTATGACGTCTGTGAAAGGACGTGTCAGAGGCTTCCTTAAATGCTTCCTTAAATGCTCCTGTCGTACTCCCGAGGTCCCTGGGCGAGGTCGTCCTTTGGTACGGATGGTGCCTCTTCGGAAAACACGCATTCAGTTCGGGGGTTCCCAGCTTCAGGGAGTTCCACCTTCAGGGAGATCATGTTCGGCCCGCGATAGCTGGTGCCTCTTTTCCGAAGGCGATCTTTTACAACCTCGGGGGGGTAAGTAGTATCCTCAAGTTTCCTGGCGTGTCGGGCTCGGAGCTTTTCGGCTATCTCCCGAGGTGTATGATCCCACCTTTTCTCGGGTAGCGCCAGTTTCTTGTGGCCATTCTTGTGGCAGGGAGTTCGGCCAGATAGAGGCAATAGCCTTTTGCTATCAAGTAGTTGGCTAAGTAGTTGGGTGAGTTCCTTAGAGCAACTGAGTAGCAGTACAGTTCAGCCAGGTAGTGAGAAGGTAAGATTTAAATTTTTATTTCTAAATATGTTATATAGATGGAAGCCATGAGAGGGAACAAGCAGCAAGGAACTCATCCACAGGGTAAACGGAAGGATAGTTTTATTCGTTCATTAGTTGTATGCCCTAGTTTATAGCCAGCAAGAGTAAAATAGTTACTAAGGGTTGGTCTTATCTACGAAGTAGTAGTAAGAAAATATCAACAACAGGAATGACTGCCATTGACCAAGTGATAATATCTAATTCATGGCCATCATCCTAAGGTTAAGCGTAGTCAAGGGCCACCAAGATTACTTATGGGAAAAGGCGCTCGACTAGTAAGGCTAGCCAAATAAGTGAAGGACTAAGTCCTAGATGGGACAAAGGAACTTGTGGTAGCTGTTGGTTGCTTTTTGTGCCAATAAGTTAATGGAAATTTAAAAACATAGGTTGGGAATGACCACGTGATGCTAAGAAAAATAAGATTTGCCTAAACCCTTCAAGGTAGAGTTATATAGGTACCTATGGAAGAGTTTACTATGACAAGTCAATAGATGGCTTATGATGGTCATAGTGGAATCTCCCACCTGGCTAAGTGATTCACTTAGTAGTTTGAAACTACCAATTGAGTATAGGTACAGTTGTGCATGATAGCCAAAGGGCTATTAACCCTTTTAGAATTCCCAAAGTGACCTGAGAAGCACTACCCTCAGGAAATATGAGTGACAAACATCGGGAAAGAGGGGGCCCTTACCATCCTCGGGAAGAACACCACCTTATAATCGAGGGGCCATGATCCCCGAGATCTCCAGATCACCTAACCAAAAACCACCCTCGGGGAAGACCTACCACCAACCTCAGTGAATGACAACCACCCTCAGTAGGTAACAGAACATACCTTGAAAAATCTATATACTACCACCTTCAGAATAGCAAACTCGCCAAGTTCGGGAAAGTATATCCCCATCCTCGGTATGGAAGAGCATCATCCAAAGGTGCCCCACTCTGCTGAAGGGCCTCTCCTAATAGCCCTTGGTGGCTATATTGAGCCGAAGGGGGCCTCCTATTCCGAATGAGCCTTATACCCCGAAGGCGTCTCATTCTTTGAAGAGGTCTTCCAGAGATGCAACAAAAATGGTTAAGGAGCCTCTGACAGAGAGACCTCGCACATGCCCTTGCCTTTTGGCCGGAATGGCTTACGGCCAGCTGGAGATACCTACCTCCGAGGGTACGGATCAAATCAGACCAAACATGTGTCACAATCTGAACAGGTTGTGTCAAATGGCTTCCTCCCTCCACCCTCCTATAAATAATTAGGAAGGACCTTGGTAAAAGAGGAGAGAAAACTCTAGCTGGTCCCACTTTCTACTCTTTTCTACTTTTACTCTTGCAAACACTGACTTGGGCGTCGGAGGTTCCTCCCCCAGAAACACATTCCGGGGAGTCTCTAACCCTTGTTCTTCAAAGTCTTGCAGGCACCCTTATACCGGAAGTCTCTCCCTTAGGCCAACATGTCGTACAATGAGGATACCGCTAGGCATCAGTGCTCTAGTGGTAGTGATGCTCGGCAGCATCCTCGTCGTACGACATGCTGGCCTGAAGGAGGGACTTCCGGTGTGAAGATTCCTGAAACACTTACAAGAACAAGGGTTAGGAGCTCCCTAGAGTGTGTTTTCGGGGGAGGAGCCTCTGATGCCAAAGTTAGAATTTATGTGAGTAGTAGCAAAGAGCAGAGAGCAGAGAATAAAGAAAAGGCTTCTGTTCTTACCAAGGTCCCTCCCAGGTATTTATAAGATGGTGGAGGGAGGAGGCCGTTTGACACAGCTCGTTCAGATCATGACATGTGTTTGGTCAGATATGATTCGTACTTTCAGAGATAGGCACCTTTAGTTGGCCGTAGGCCGTTCCGGCCAGAGGGCAGAGGCGTGTTCGAGGTCTATTTGTCAAAGACTCCTTAACCATTTTTGTAGTGTCTCTGTGAGACCCCTACGGGCAGAGATTTTCCATGAGGGCTATTGGGGAAACCCTTCGATAGAGTAGGTCACCTTCGGGAGATGTTTTCCCCTATCGAAGATGGTGGATCTACTTTTTCGAGGTCGGTAGGTTCGTAAATCCAAGGGTGGTGAAAGACACCTTTTCCCGAAGTTGGTCATGTTACCTTTCTGAAGGAGGTGTTAAAGGTGCCCCAAAGTCAGGGCTAAGCTAGCACCGAAGGTGGCTTCTAGATAGCTGATCAGGAGATCTTGATGGCCATAGCCCTTCGACTATCACATGCCCCCTTAGGAAGCTGAAGTTGTATCTTCGTCGTTAGGCCTTTGAGAACACGGCATGGAGACCTTTACTGGTGGTGACAGTTGCCCCTGTTAGCATAGCTGACTTCTGATTGAGGTCACCCTCTTCAGCGTGGGCACCTATTTGGTCCAAGATGCACCTTTTGGCCGAAGCCGTGTCTTCGGCAATCAGTGGGACTCCTAACTTTTTTGTCGAGCTTTTGATGTTCCTAAAGTTATATGTTTGGGTGGGATAAATATTCCCTCTCTGAGTTTTTTATCTTCTATTGCCTGCTAATGAATCGTCATATCTTCTGACCAGGTAGTCGCGTCACTTCGGGCTTGGCTTACGTATGTCTGCTAATCTTAGAAGGCATGCCCTTGTTTCTCACATTGGGTGACATGTGTAACTAGGTGACTGGCGAACGGTCACGTCCATTACATCGGTTATGTCCTTTCGCCAATGAAGGGTTATTATGGCGATGCTTCACCTGCCTTCTTCGGTCTATATAAACCCTTCCTCCTTCAAAGTTTTCCACACTTCTCAATTTCCATTCCTTTTGCTCTTTGATTTCCTTTCATTTTTCATCTTTCTTAGGTGGTGGTACTAGCGGCGGAGCGATTTTCGGCGAGTTTGTGGTGATTTCTGAAGTCCTTGTCTTCGTTCTGAACTAGGTGGGTTACCTTCTGAAGTGTTTTTTTTGTTTCAATTCTTTTCCCTTCGCATTTTTGAGGTCAAATTCATCTGTCCCTGAACATGTCTTCTTACATATAGAAGCTTGTCACATTCCTAAGAGTTGGCTCCCACTTAACTCTCATCCGAGTTGTGCCACTTTGGTGAAAGTGAAGAAGTGGTTGGCTAAAGTTTCTCTCCCTTCCTATGCCGTCACCAGGCTACCTAGTCCTGGTATGCCTAGCTATGCTCCTCATTTAGACGAGGTTACTATCTTTAGGTCTTAGCTAAAGGCTGGAGTTCGGTATCCCCCTTCGAAGATGATTTGCGACTTTTGCCAATTTCATGGCATAGCTGTCAACCAACTTCCCCTAAACTCTTACTCCTACTTTAATGCTGTTCTTTGTATGTGTAGGGTATTCAACATAGAGCCCCACTTTATTTTTTTCATGCAATACTACAAACTCCACCCCATTCTGAAGGTCGGGTTCTACTTCTTTCTCCCTCAGGGATTTGGGAGCAAGAAATATACGTTGACCTTCGGAACAAAGGATAGTGGGCAAGGGTGGCAGAAGAAGTTCTTTGTTTTGAAGATGGATGAGCAGTGGAAAGACATGCCAACCAAATGGGCTTTGGGGACTCTTGATATCGATGTAGTAGACCTGAGGAAGCTCTTAACCTTAGAGCTAGAGTCCCAGTTTGAAGAGTTTGATAGTCATATTTGGTATATCGTGGATTGGGATCCCAAGGTCCCTCTTTGTTCTCTATACCCTTTCCCCATCAGACCGAGTTTCATGACTGAAGAGGTCATTCAGGAGCTTGAGGTAGTTAAGGAACATGTTATTGATGAAGGTATGCTGAAGCCCTTGGTTGATGGGAAGAATGCGTGGTTGGTGAAGCTCATTCGGAGAGAACTTACAAATTCGACATTGAAAGAGAGTAAGCTCTTTTGCAATTTTGTTACTTATACCTTTCCGTGCTTACACTGATGTTCTCATTTTTGTAGAGATGGGTGATAAATCTGTTGTTTTCTACAAGAGTCTCTTCCTCGGCAAGGCCGAGAAGGGGGAGCAGCAAAACAAGAAGGCACTAAAGAGGAAGAATACGCCGGCTGGACCATCTTCAGCGTTGAAGTCAAAGAAGGCCAAGGAGGGCTTCCTTCCACCTTTGCCCGAAGAGGAAGTGGAGGCGCTTGGCCAAACTCCTATTCATGCCGACCCATCTTCAGAACTAGCCATATGTTCAACCCCTCTCAGTCTCAATGCAGCTGTCGAGCCATTGGGGACCTCGGTCGGGGAGCTTTCGGTCAAAGAACTAGACTAACGTCGGAAGAAAAGGGGCAAAGGTGTTCCCGTCGAGGTCCTTGATGTCAATGACTCTGAGGGAGATGAAGCAGAACTCCCCCTAGGTTTGTCCTTTAGCCATTCATCTATGAGTTTGGGAATTTTTTCTATTTTAGACCTTGTAGACGAACAGCTAAAGGATAACCTTTTAATGGAACTTCAGCGTGAGTTTGTAGGCAAAAAAGCATAGGCTCTGTGGGTGGAGGACCATGCTTGGAAGAGGGCCATTTGGGACTCAAAAATCCTGAGGGAAAAAGTTCCGAGGTAGCCCTTCTAGACTTTTACGGAGGACATGGACTTGTTCTCCGAGGATAGCCAAAAGATGGCCCATCAGATGGCGAGGGGCATTATGGCTAATGCCACCTTTCAGTCCCTCACGGAGGAGTGCCCCAATAAGGAAGTCCTCGTTATGAGGATGAGTGAACACACAGCCCAGGTAAACCTTAACCCTTTAGGACTTAGAAGAATTATGAGCTTTTGCTACTTTTTGTCTCTTATTCAGAATCCGCCCCTTTTGCAGCCGTTGGCATATAGTGGATATCTTCGGGCTTGGGTAGCTAAGTAATCTTTAGTCCATAGTTGGTCGGAGGAGAGCTTGGCCAAAGCCAAGGAACTTTTTGCTGGCTCAGTCATCAAGTACAGTGAGCTTAATAAAATTGCGAATGAGGACCTAGCCAGCCTTCGGGAAGAGGTGCTAAAGAGCCAAAATGAGCTATTGGAAGACTTTTCTTCCAAAGTTTCAGACCTCAATGCGAGGGTGGTGGCTCTGACTTCAGCCAATAAAGCCTTCCAGAAGGAGAAGGAGGAAGCCGTTGCAGATCTCATGAAGGCATTAGGGCTCAATGCTAAATTCATAGCTGAGATCGATCAGCGGAAGAAGGGGAATAAAAAGAAGAAAAGAAAAGCTTGAGAAAGAGGTGAAGGTGCTGAAAAAGGAGCTGGAGGACCTGAAAGCTAAGAAGGCAAAGTTAGATGTTGTGACTAAGTCCTCTTACTAAGATGAGTTCTGCTTTGCCCATCACCAGGTCCTTTGCAAGCATCCTGACTTGGACCTCTCCTTCCTTCGGGCGCTCGACATTCCTGAAGGACAAACTTTGGAATGGTCGAGAGTATAATATTTCAATCTTCCCATTCTTCCTTCTTCAGCAACTAAAGCTGGCTCCAACAAAGATGATGCCGAAGGTGACTCCGCCGAAGATGCTGAGGAGCCCGAAGATGGTCAGGACAACCAATAGACTTTTTTTTTTGTACTTTTTACTTTTTACTTTTGCAATGAAATAAAATTCTATCTCGCTTTAAAATTTTGGCTAAGTCCCTGATTGGTAAGACTTCAGACATCATCTTTGTCCTTCGGCATTTAACCATCTTCAATGATGAGTCATGTCATCCTTTAAGGGTTTACAACCTTAGCCTTTTTAAAGGTTTCACAACCATTTTTGGTCAACCTTCTTTGGAAGACTTGTCCTTCAAAAATAGTTAAGTACCTTTGGGACCAACCATGTTCGGTCAACCACCTTCGGTGAAACTTCATTTTTGTGAAAAATAGTTAAGTACCTTTGGGACCATCCATGTTCAGTCAAACATCTTTAGCAAAAATTGTACAATTTCACTCATGCACTTTCGGAAATAACCATATTCAGTTTACTTCCCTCGGTACCAACCATATTCGGTTGATAACCTTTGGTAAAATACTAGTTATTCACCTTCAAAAACAACCACATTCGGTTTACCTCCCTCGGCATAATCCATGTTCGATCAATAACCTTGAGTCAAATATTGTACAATATTACTTATGCACCTTCGGAAGCAACCACATTCGGTTTGCCACCATCGGCGTCTTTTGCACAATTTTTCTCTTGGAAATTTTTCTAAGTGTAGAATTTTTTCAAAGAGTCTAAATGCCATGTATTTTTGAATTCTCCACCTTTGGTATCACCGAGCTTCTAGACTGCTGGCCGAACTTCCTCAAGGACCAAATAAGGTCTGCCCTAATTTGCCCAAAGTACTCCATAAGATGGTCTTCGGGCTTTAAATTCAGCCTTTTGGAGAACAAGGTCCCCTTTCTTGATTCCTTTATGCTTGACATACGAGTTTGAAGCAACAGCTACTCTTTGCTGAAAAGCTTTTCTGAGCTCGGCCATCTCTCTATGCTTGTCAATCAGATCCAACCTGGTTCTAAAACTGAGGTTGTTCCCTTCTTCGTCGAACACCTGTATCCTCACCGATGGCTGTACGACCTCGACAAGGATAATGGCCTCCGTGCCGAAGATGAGTAAGAAAGGTGTCTCACCTGTCTCCCTTCTGGGAGTTGTTCGATAGCTCTATAGCACACTCAAAAGTTCTCCTGGCCATTTTCCCTTTACTTCCTTCAACCTCTTTTTCAGACCATCTTTTAACGTTCTGTTCAACACTTCAACCTATCCATTGCTCTAAGGATGGGCAACCGAGGTGAAGTGCAATTTTATCCCGAGCTTGGCTGTGAATTCCTGGAAACCTTTATTGGTGAACTGGGAACCATTATCAACTACTATCACCCTCGGTACGCCAAATTTGCATATGCCATTCTTCGAGACAAATCTTTGTATGTCCTTTACTGGTATTCCTACTAAAGGGTCTGCCTGGATCCATTTGGTAAAATAGTCTACTATGACTACGCAGAACTTCACTTCTCTTGGAGCTGTTGGGAAAGGCCCAATGAGGTCAATGCCCTAGACCACGAAGGGCCAAGGATAGTTTGCCGAAGTTATCACTTCTGAGGGTAGTCTCAAGATGGGAGTGTGTCTCTAGCATTTGTCACATTTCTGGACAAACTACCTCCCACCCTTCCTCAAGGTAAGCCAAAAATATCCTTGGCGAAGTAGCACCCGGGCAAGGGCAATAGTTCCTATATGAAAACCACAGGCATCCTCATGGACTATCTTTGAGAACCATCTCCATGTCCTCTTCACTAACACACCTCTGTAATGGATTTGCGTAACCTTGTCGGTACAACTCTTTTCCAATCAGGAAGTATCTTCCTGAGCACTTTCACACTTCCGCAACTTCAAAAGGATCTTCAGGAAGTTTTGAAGTTGTGAAGTATTTCTTGATAGGATCTTTCCACCCTATACCCGAGGTTGCTATGCACATTATTGCTATGCTTGGCTAGTACAATACTTCGGTGGACTCCTTTGATTTGGCCAAAGTATCTGCTTCCATATTATCTTGTAGCGGTACATTTTCTATATGTACCGTGTCAAACACCTAGATGAGCTTTTTCACGAGATGATTGTACTTTGCCAAGTTTAGGTCCTTTGACTTGTAGTCCCCCACCATTTGTCAGACCATTAGTTGAGAATAGTTGTGGGCCTTCAGATTCCTCACACCTACTCTTTTTGCCAGCCTCAAGCCTACTATAAGGGCTTCATATTCGGTGACATCATTGGTGACATTGAATCTGAATTTGATGGCCTTTATAGCTTCCATACCTTTGAGTCCGCAGAGGATTACTCTAGCTCCTTAATGTTCAGATCCTGAGGCAGCATCAATGAATAATGTCCATTCAGGCTCATCATTTTCGAAGTCTTCTGGACTACCTTCAGTTTTAGGTACTTCGGCGATAAAGTTTGCCAACACTTGGGCTTTTATTGCCTTTCTTGGCTCATATGTGATGTCATTTTCATTGAGCTCGATGCACCACTTTGATAATCTTCCCAAATGGTCTACCTTCTTCATGACATCCTGAAGAGGTAGGTTACTTCGAACAATGATAGGGTACCCTTGGATGTAAGGTCATAGCCTTTTACTTGCTAGTACTAAGACATAGATGGCCTTCTGTAGAAGAAGGTACCTAACTTCAGCACAATGTAGGGACTTTCTCACATAGTATACTGGCCATTGTTTTCCTCCCTCTTCCTTTACAAGCACCGAACTTACTGCCTTTTCGGTGACGGTGAGGTAGAGGATTGGGGGTTCTCCTTCCTGTGGCTGCCAGAGTGTCGGCAGACGGGTTAGGTAGCTTTTGAGCTCCTCCCAAGCCTTGCGGCAATCTTCATTCTAAGGGTGTGCCTCTGGACCGAGGTTACCTTCATTTTTTGCTACTTTGGTAAGCACTTCAAAGAATCGTCAGCATCGGTCCCCGTATCTGGTGATGAATCTCCTAAGGGCCATGATTCTCCCAGTAAGCCTTTGCACATCCTTGGTCGTTATGGGAGTTTGAAATCCTAGCAAGGCCTTAACCTTTTCTGGGTTGGCATCGATACTTCTTTTGGATAGCATAAACTCGAGGAATTTGCCAGCTGTTACCCAAACACACATTTCTTGGGGTTAAGATGGACCCCAAATTTCTAAAGTTGGCGGAATGTTTCTTCCAAGTCTATGATATGACTGCTAGACTTTTTCTTCTTGACTATCATATCATCGACATATACTTCCATATTTCTCCCAATTTGGGAGCTGAATACCTTGTTCATCAACCTTTGGTACGTTACTCTCACATTTTTAAAGCTGAAAAGCATTCTCACATAGTAGTACGTACCAACTTCAGTTATGAAGGCGGTTTTTTCCTCATCTTCAGGATTCATTCGAATTTGGTGATATCCAGTAAAGGCATTGAGGAAGCTAAGCAGACCGTACTCGGCAGTGGAGTCTATCAATTGGTCTATTGGTGGTAGAGGGTAGGAGTCCTTCTGGCAGGCGTCATTTATGTTTCAAAAGTTGATACACATTTGTAGTTTATTGCTCCCCTCCTTTATGACAACAAGTACGTTGCTTAGACATTCGGGGTACTTGACCTCCCTTATTATTCCTACCTTCATTAGCCATTGGACTTCGGTTTTAATGAAGTTGTTCCTATGCGCTAGAAGGCTACATTTTTTCTGCCAAATATGCTTTACCTCCGGACACGCTTTAAGTCAATGTTGGATTATACTCGGGTCCACCCCAGGCATATCACTCAGAGAGTAAGCAAACAGATCTTTGTTCATTAATAGAAGGGATACAATCTTTTCCTTGTCACCTTCAGCAAGTTTTTTCCCCACTCGGGTACTTTGGACAGGGACAAGCTCTACATGCTCTATTTCTATTTTCTCAGAGTCATTTTCTCCTCCTATTACCTCTTCACTGACCATGCACTCTTCTCCCAAAGTCTGTGTACGAACTTTCATTGGGTTTTCTCTTGCATTCACAAAGACTTTCCTCACTTCGGCCTGATCAATGAATATTTCCGTGTCCCCTTCCATTGCACCGAAGGTGACCATTAGGTTCTTCACATCTGGGTGAATGTGAAGATTTCCTTGTGTCTGCCTTTTGAGGATGGCGTTGTATGAAAAAGGGACATCTATGATGATGATGTTGGGTTTTGGGAGCCAAACAGTGCAGCCGAATTTAACCGAAACCCTCCAGGATCCAAGTGAAACGGGGTAAACTGGGTGTTCAAAAATTTTCATACCTAATTTTCGGTTGAGATCTCTCACTCAACTGTAGAGTCGAATCACTAAACTTGAACAGTTGACATGTTCAGGCTCTCTATGGTATCCACACGAGCCTCTCGGGATCACGACGCTTCCACCACGTCCCGGCAGACGCGTTTCTCTTGCACTCGCAGTGCTAGCTTGCATCCTCCAAGGAATTGCAAGAGAAGAGTGTGGCTGTCCTTTTTGGAGGCTAGGGCAAGGAGACTTGCGAATTTCTCACTTAAAAGTTTTATTTATAGTGAGACTCAACTTCCAGGCCTAATGGGTTTCAAAGCCCTAATCCAATTAGGATTTAATTTCGGGCTTAATAATGGCTCAACTCTTGGGCCCATTATTAATACGAAATTAAAGTGAAACCATAACCCNGAACAAAACAACAAACATAATTGCTGGATTAATGCCTTAATAAAATATCATGACTCAATGTGCAAAAATACAATCATCTCATGATTGGCTTTTGGGCACAACACTAACAGATGAACCTCGCCATTGTAGACCTAAATAGCTCTTTCTTGTTCTGAACCGAAGTTCCGCTTACCATCAAAGGCAGATGGATCTACCCCAGTACAGGGAGTTCGAAGGGACCTACCTCGAACGTAGGTGAGGTAACGGGTTTAAGATCAATCTTGGAGATGCCCAAGTTTGGCAGCAAGTGGGACAACAGAACGTCGGCATTGGAGCGATCATCGATGAGCAATCTTTTGACATCCCAATTCCCTATCCTTGCCATGATTAATAGGGGGTCGTCATGGGGGAACTTCATGGTAGACCCATCTTTTTGAAAAACCTTGTTCGATGGGTTTCTGAACTCTATCATCGAGATTTACTGGACTTTCCTTTTCCTCTCGGCTGAGGGTATCCTAGTGGTGATTGTTTGAATCACTGCCGCAGGAAGTGGTGGATGCTTTTTGGGACTTCGGTTTCGATGTCGGTCAGAGTCACAGTCTTCATCTTCTCTTTTCCTCTCTTATTCACTTCTTCCTTTGGGGCATGGAATCCGTAGGTAGCGACGAAGTTGCCCCTTCTTGATTAAAGATTCACTGTACTTTCTCAGTTGGAAGCAGTCCTCGGTGTCGTGCCCGTGGTCTCGGTGGAACTGGCAGAACTTTTTCATGTTCTTTTGGTTGTCTGAGGTCATGGCCTTTGGTCTTTGAATTGAAGTTCCTTGTCTCTCCATGGCCATCAATATGTTCATCCTCGTGGTGTTCAAGGGAGTGAATGACATTGGTTTCTTCCCCTTTTGTTTTTGAGGTTTGGCCCCACCCTCAGTTAGGCATTGAGGTTGGTGACTCTGACCCTCAGAGTGACTGTGATCAGACTTCAGCCCTCTCATCCTCAGTTCTTCGACCATCATGTGCTGCTTTGCCCTTTAGTAGAATTCTCCAAGGGTGTTAGGGGGATCTTTAGAGAACTCATAGAAGAGTTGCGAATCTCTCCTAAGTCCCCTGATCATGGTGAGGATGCTGAATTTGGGGCAGAAGTCATGCACACTCAAGGCTTCTCGATTGAACCTCTCGATATAGTCTTGAGTGGTCTCCCCAATTTTTGGGCTATGTCAAACATTTGGATGGGCACCTTTTTCATCAATCTACTTCTGATGAATTGCTAGGTGAATGTGGCGGATAACTCCTGGAAGCCCATTATGGTTCCGGGAGCCAAGGAGTTATACCACATAGTTGCCGCCCCTGAAAGGGTGACTTCAAAGCACTTGCAGAGGGTGGCATCATCAACACCGTGCAACACCATGCTGCACCTATATTTTGTCAAATGAGCTTGGGGGTTACTACGCCCATCATACATTTCCAAGCGCGGCACTCAAAAGTCACTTGGCATAGGTGCTTTTACTACTAGATGGATGAAAGGTGACTTTTCTTCGGTGAAGGTCTCCGACAACCGTGACTATACAGGCTTTCACGGAATATGTTTTTCCACCTTCTCCAACCTCTCTAGGATCTTCTCCATGAGGGTGGTAGTATTGTCTTTTCCCCGTTGCTTGGTAGTCATTGGCAACATAGAGCAACATCTTCTTTTTGGAGAGTAACTTTGTTGGGAGTGGGATTGAGACTTCCCGCAAGGGGATGGACTTCACCGGCAGCAATTCCTAGTCTCCTTTGACACCGTTTCTCTAGCACGACGTCCTTTAGAGGGTACATTCTCCATTGAAAACTCATCATGAGAAACCCTATTTTCGGAGGTCCGACGAGGTAACCTTGGGCTTCTCTCTTGCCAGGTGCTAGGAGAAAGTGCTCTTCCACCAGGAGGTGGTTGTGACCACCTTTGGTTAAGCTGTTGAGTCATTTCAGCTACAACAAAGCGCTAAAAATCTCGTAGAAAGCTCATCATGACCATCAGAAGACGTTCATCCTCAGGCAATGAAGTCTATACTGCAGGTTGTTCAGTCGCTGTTTGAGTTTCCAGCACGGACTGGGACTTCGGGAGCCCGTTGTCCTTAGTGTTAGTGTTGTGCCCAAAAAGCCAATCATGAGATGATTGTATTTTTGCACATTGAGTCATGATATTTTATTGAGGCATTAATCCAACAATTACGTTTGTTGTTTTGTTTCTNTATTGGGTCACACACATAGAGCTATTTGGATCATTAGAGTGCATGGGCTAATTATTTGGGTTATGATTTCACTTTAGTTTCGTATTAATAATGGGCCCAAGAGTTGAGCCATTATTAAGGCCAAAATTAAATCATAATTGGATTAGGGCTTTGAAACCCATTAGGCCTGGAAGTTGAGTCTCACTATAAATACAAATTTTAAGTGAGAAATGCGCAGGTCTCCTTGGCCTAGCCTCCAAAAAGGACAGCCACACTCTTCTCTTGCAATTCCTTGGAGGACGCAAGCTAGCACTACGACCGCAAGAGAAACGCATCTACCGGGATGTGGTGGAAGCGTGGTGATCCCGAGAGGCTCGTGTGGATACCATAGAGAGCCTGAACACGTCAACTGTTCAGGTTTTGTAATTCGACTCTACAGTTGAGTGAGAGATCTCAACCGAAATTAGGTATGAAAATTTTTGAACACCTAGTTTACCCCGTTTCACTTGGATCTTGGAGGGTTTCGGTTAAATTCCGCTGCACTGTTTGGCTCCCGAAACCCATCACTTAGAACATTGGGTCTCAACAATGGTGACTTGTGAATGAGTTCCCACAAACGGTGGCAAATGTTGCCCAGTGGCATCCTTGTTGCATGACATGCTAGCCTGAAGGAGAGACTTCTAGTGGGAAGATGTCTGAAAGACTTAGAAGAACAAAGGTTAGGAGCTCCCTGAAGAGTGTTTTCTGGGGGAGGAGCCTCTGATGCCTAAGTCAGTATTTGTGTGAGTAGTGTAAAGAGCAAAGAGTAGAGAATAAAGAAAAGTCTCCTGTTCTTACCAATGTTACCACCTCACAAAATGGGAGAATTACAAGTGTGTCATAATGGCTAAAAACCATTAAATTGTGTAATTGTCACCATAGTGATTGCAGTGTGGGGGGTAAAAGGTATGATCAACACCTCCTTAAAAGTGTTCCAAGTTGGTCACTTGGTCTCCAAAAAAAGCCTTAAGGATTGCTTGTTTGTCAAGCAACCTATGGACTTTTTTGTAAGATTTTGGAAATTCGGGTACTCAATTGCAA
>JMHV01076042.1:0-16330 GCA_000696445.1 Aquilaria agallochum
TCGTATTAATAATGGGCCCAATAGTTGAGCCATTATTAAGCCTAAAATTAAAGCCTAATTGGATTAAGGCTTTGAAACCCATTAGGCTTGGAAGTTGAGTCTCACTATAAATACAACTGCTAGTGAGAAATTCACAGGTCTCCTTCCGCTAGCCTCCCAAAAGGACAGCCACACTCTTCTCTTGCAATTCCTTGGAGGACGCAAGCTAGAGAAACGCATCTGCTAGGACATGGTGGAAGTGTGGTGATCCCAAGAGGCTTGTGTGGATACCATAGAGAGCTTGAACACGTCAATTGTTCAAGTTTTGTGATTCAACTCTATAGTTGAGTGAGAGATCTCAACCGAAAATTAGGTATGAAAATTTTCAAACACCTAGTTTACCCCGTTTCACATGGATCCTGGAAGGCTTCGGTTAAATTCTGCTGCGCTGTTTGGCTCCCGAAACCCAACAGGCAGTACAGAGGACCTACCAGGAGAGAAATTAGAGGAGACCACCAAGTAAAAGTAGATACATGAGATGGGCAGATTTTCTCCAAGTTTTCCAGCAACAGTATGTAAGTGAAGTTCAAAAGGGTCAAAAGCAGGTGCAGTTTGATCAACAAGAGCAAGGGGACCTTAGTGTCCTAGAATATGAGCAGGCATTTAACAATCTGATTAGATATGCACCCCAATATGCTAGGTAGGAAGAATTAAGAACCAAGAGATTCATCAGAGGTTTGAGGCCTGAGCTGAGATAGATTCTCAGGGCAATAGGAGCAAGGGACTATTACTCTGTGATGTAGAGTGCCATTGCTCTTGAGCAAGAATTCAAGGAACAGGCCAAAAGTGGGCCTGGTGGTGGAAGTTGAACTCAGAAAGGCTAATCCCAAAAGAGGCCGAGAGAATAGATGGAGCAAAGTGGAGGAAGGAGAGGGAACAAGAAAGAGAAGGGGCCACAGCATCATGGTCAACAGTGCCACACTTGTGGGAAATTTCATGGCAACAAGCCATGCTTCCAAGCTGGTACTAGTTGCCACAGGTGTAGAGCCCCAGATCATTGGATCAAAGATTGCCCAAGGAGAGGAAAAGAGAGGAGATTTCTGGGAAGGTTTAATCCCAAAGGGTAAGGTGGGCATTACATTCCCATGCCCCACCTGAGGACCAGCATGCCAAATCTTGGAGGCAGGCAGGCACAAAAGCCACCTCAAGAGCACAAAAGGCCTAATGCACCCCCTGGTAAGGTGTTTCAGCTGGAGGATTCCAAGAAAGTGTCAAGAGCACCTAAAGCTGAAGCCGCAAGAGACAGAGAGACTAGTCACCAAAAGACTAGCAGGAGAGCCCTTAACGATACAATTTACCTTAATGGCCAGTTGGTATATGCATTGTTTGATACTAGAGCTTCATTGTCTGTGATTTCTAATTGCTTGGTTAAGACCATGAATTTAGAAGTAAAATGTATGGCTGATATGTACATGATTAAGATAGCTGGCAATGAAGTTTTATTTACATACCACATGGTTGAAAACTGTGAGATCATGATAGGCAAGCTAAAACTGAGAGCAGATCTCATAGTGCTAGACACACATGAGTATGATGTGATTCTAGGAATGAACTGGCTAGGGGAGAACAAAGTAATTATTCATTGTCATGCTAGACAACTAATAATGCTTGGTTGTACACAATATGACTTGGATAAATCACTAGAGTTAGCTCTAAATTACTAACTAGAAGTACTGAAACTGGTAACTTTAGTAGAAGAGCATGAATGCTTGGAATTAAATGACCGGGAAGTAGCAAATGAACTTAGGCAAATACTTATAGTTCAAGACTTTCTAGTAGTTTTCCCTACAGACTTACCTGGATTGCCACCTATGAGGGAAGTAGAGTTTAAGATTAAACTGGTACCTGGAGCAACACCAGTGTCTATGGCTCCCTACAGAATGGCACTCCCTGAATTGGTAGAGCTGATAAAGCAGTTAGATGAATTGCTTGAGAAAGGGTTCATCAGACCCAGTGTGTCTCCTTGGGGAACACCTGTGTTATTTGTGAAAAGGAAAGATGGAACCCTTAGACTCTATATTGATTATAGAAAATTGAATGCATTAACCATAAAGAACAAGTATCCCTTCCCAAGAATAAAAGATCTATTTGACCAGTTCAAAGGAGCAAAGGTATTTTCCAAAATAGACCTAAGATCTGGATTTTTCTAGTTAAGAGTAAAGGAGGAGGACATACCTAAGACTACATTCAGGACTAGGTATGGACATTTTGAGTATACAGTAATGCCATTTGGGTTTACTAATGCACCTGCATTCTTTACGGACTTAATGTAGAGGGTGTTCAGAGCACACCTAGTCAATTTTGTGGTGGTGTTTATTGATGATATCTTGGTATATTCCAAGGATGAGGAAACTCATAAGGAACACCTGAAAATAGTACTAGGCTTGCTCCAAGGGAATAAACTTTTTGGGAAGCTAAGTAAATGTAAATTTTGGACCCTAGAGATTAGATTTCTAGGTCATATAATAAATAGTCAAGGGTTGGCTGTGGATCCTGAAAAGGTAAGGTCAATCCCAGACTGGAAGCAGCCCCAGAATGTGAGGGAAGTCAGAAGCTTCCTGGGGTTGGCTGGCTATTACAGAAGGTTTGTACCAAAATTTTCTATGTTAGTAGCACTTATGACTCACTTGACCAGGAAGAACCAGAAATTTACCTGGGAAACTAAATATGAGGAGAGCTTCCAAGAACTCAAAAGGAGACTGACAACAGCTCCTATGTTAGTCCTACTAGACCCTAAAAAGGAATATGAGGTGTATACTGATGCATCTCATGTCGGACTAGGATGTGTCCTGATGCAGGAAAAGCAGGCCATTGCTTTTGGGTCCAGACAATTAAGACTTTATGAAAAGAAGTATCCAGTGCATGACCTGGAATTAGTAGCAGTAGTCTTTGCCTTCAAATAATGGAGACATTACCTGTTAGCTAATAAATTTCAGGTCTACACAGACCACAAAAGCCTCAAGTACTTATTTACCCAAAAAGACTTGAATATGTGGTAGAGGAGGTGGTTAGAATACCTGAAAGACTTTGACTGTGTGATTGAATATACAGCTGGAAAAGCCAATGTAGTGGCTGACGCCCTGAGCAGGAACTATACTTGAGTACTCAAGGGTGGAGAACCAGAGAATAAGGTTGAGAGCCTTAGCCTTGCTTGTTTGACAAGTCAATGGCTAGCCTGGGAAAGTGAGCAACTTAATGTACTCACCATTTCCCCAAAATGGAAATAACTTATCAAAGAAGCTCAAAATAAAGATGAGAGTATGGACCTAGTATCTGGTCAGAAAAAGGGAGAACTTTTCCAAGGTTTCTCCTATAAGCAAGGGATGCTGCACTTTTAGAATAGGTTATATGTGCCTGAAAAGGATGACCTAAGAATTCAAATTTTGGAAAAAGCTCACTCTAGTTAGTTGAGTATGCATCCAGGAGCCACAAAGATGTATAATACCCTTAGGACTTACTTTTGGTGGCCAACATGAAGTGAGATATTAGTACGCATGTAGCACAATGTGAAGTGTGCCAACAAGTAAAAGTTGAGCACTAGAAGCTAGGAGGGAAGCTTCAGAGCTTACCCATACCTCAAAGGAAATGAGGTTCCATATAAATGGACTTTGTGGTGGGAATGCCACTAACTAGAAGAAAGCATGATGCCATATGGGTCATTGTAGATAGATTGACCAAGGTAGCCTATTTCTTACCCAGGAATCTCACTGATTCTTTGGATAAACTTGCCCAACTCTATATAAGGGAGATAGTGAAATTATATGGAGTGCCTGATGACATTGTGTCAGACAGGGACCCTAGGTTTGTTTCTAGGTTTTGGAAGTCCCTACATCAGGATTTGGCACAAAGCTCAAGTTTAGCTCTGCTTACCATCCACAAATGGATGGACAGATAGAAAGAACAATACATACCTTGGAAGATATGTTGAGATGTTGCGTAATAGACTTCCAAGGTGAATGGGATGTACATCTCCCACTGGTAGAATTCTCCTACAACAATGGCTATCACTCAGTGATAAGAATGGCCCCATATGAAGCCTTATATGGCAGGAGATGTATCACTCCTCATTGCTGGCATCAACCAAAAGATAAATTGGAGTTAAGGCCAGACATTATTAAGGAGACTACGGAGAAAATAAAACTGATCCAGGCTAGGATCAAGGCTGCAAATGATAGGCAGCATGCTTATGCCAACCTAAAAAGGAGAAGAAACCTGGAATTCCAGGAAGGAGATTGGGTGTGGCTTAAGGTTTGTCCCATGAAAGGAGTTATCAGATTTGGAAAGAAGGGGAAACTGGCACCCAGATATGTAGGGCCATTTCAAATACTGGCCAGAATTGGGAATGTGGCTTACTAGTTGGAGTTGCCACCAGAGCTTGGCAACATACATGATGTGTTCCATGTGAGCCTAATCAAGAAGTATGTTCCCAGTTCCAAGCAGATAGAGATACCTACTAGTGTAACTGTGGCACCAAGCCTTTCATATAAGGAAATGCCAATTTAGTTCCTGGCAAGAGATACCAGGAAGTTAAGAAGTAGGTGGATCTCTATGATAAGAGTACAGTGGAGTAACCACACTCCTAAATAGGCAACCTGGGAAGTAGAACAGGAAATTGCCAATAAGTACCCTCAGTTGTACTCTAGATTGGTGAAGAATTTGGAGGACCAAACTCTTTAAGAGGGGAGGAATTGTTACGACCATCCCTTAGTACTTGGCTTAGGCCAAAAATATAGAGAAAACACCAATTAAAAATGAAGGACCTGGTTGAAAATGTGAATGAGGGTGTATGTGTAAAACTTGTAAAATTTGGGTTCAAAATGCACATGGAAAACTAGACTATGATGTCTTTGGCTTGAAATAAAGTTTGAGGACTAAATTGTACACTTAAATGAGGGATACAAGTGAAACTATGAAGCTTACACAAGCAAAATTAGCCATGTAAATAAGAATAAGGGCTAGTGGAGCATTAGCCCACTTTTTTTTCCATGTGTCATGGCCGGCCAACCGTGTTTCCCACCAAGAATCATGCCCATGCTTCCTTGTTTCCATAATGCTCCATTATCTTGGAGTCTTGGCCGAAATATACATAAGAAATTGGCCATTTTCAGCCATTTTACATTATACATGGCAACGTAGGCCAAGAAACAATATTGGTGCCGAAATGTACATGTGTTTTAGTGACTAAAATGAAGTCATGGATCCTTGAAGGGCTAAATGAGCCATGCAAATTAGTTCAAGGCCGAGAATGGCATTAAGCCATTATTGAATCCATGTGGCCATAACCGGATTTAGCATGCTCCCACTTAGCAAATTAAAAACTAGTTTCGGTCAAAGCCTTTCACTTGTGTCCTTGGCCAAAACTTGAGAGCTTTGTGTTGTTCTTGGCAGTTCATGAAGAGTTGCTACCGGTTTCATGCAAACTGAAGAGGAATTGCAAGCTTGAAGGTATAATCAAGCTTGGCTTCCATGATTTCGGCCTAAGGTGACTTCATTCTTTCATTTTTCAACTTAGTCTTGAATGTTCATGAGCAACTGAGACATTCCTTGTTGTTCTTGGAAGGTTGCTGTAGTGTTCTTGCTAGTTTAAAGAGAGAATGAAAGCTTGAAAGTGTAATCAAGCTTGGATTCAAAGGAAGTGAAGGAAGGATTGAACTTCACCCTCAATCTTGAAGTGTTCAAGCAAAACCGAGACCATTCAAGCTCATATATTGAGGTAGGGATCATGTTCTACTTGAATGCTTGGTAATATTTCCATGAACACGTAGCTAGAGCTGCTAAGTGATGGTTACATAATGCTAGATGATCTTAGTAGGCTTGATGGCCATATAGTGGAAATTCGAACATACATGGTTTGATTAGCTAATTAATATAAAGGCAAGTGTTAGAGTTTATAGTGAGAGTGGCCAACCTACTATGTAACTCGGAGCTCTCGGGGAATGGGTGATACAAATGAGGGGGAGAAGTGGAATTTAAAGCCATAGAACACTTGCTAGTTTTTGGCAGAGAAGAACTTGTGGTTGTCTGTGTGTGTTGCTTGCTTGTTTGGTTGTTTGTGTGTGCTAACCCACTTTATATTATTTTTAGAGTCATATGTTAATTCGGCCATCATGTGTATACATTGTATCTTGGTGTTTTAGTGTTTTCCTTGCAAGGAATTCAAGGAGCATATGGAGGTTAAGCTTCGTGCTTAACCATATTGTCTCTTAATGAGATGTTTACAGATGACCCTACTGAGTATCATTACTCACTGCCCATATTATTGTGTTTCAGGCAAGGATATAGAGCTTGATTGAATGCTTGTGTTTACTTGTGATTGTGGTAGGAGGTGCACATTGTTGTTGAGGTATGTTGCCAACTCATACTTGGCTTAGAATGGTATATATATGGACAAGTCTTATGATGATGGTTTCAGCCATACTTATGTTCCAAGTTTTTTAGGATTGGTTAGTGGTGGGATTACTTCTAGGTGGGCAAGATGGATGTATGGCACACTTAGGCTACTATTTGGAGATTAAGCTTTCTTGGGTTGTAAGCTATAATTTGGTGAGTTTGAACAATGAGTGTGAATCTTGGTACATGGCCAAGTTAAGTTTACTTTTTAGACTACCTTGTGTACATATATGTAGTCTCAAGTTCACTTGAGTTTTGTTGTGTTTCATGTAACTTTGGACACCAAATTATGCTTGAATGACGTTGATGGATTGTATGTATTTGTTGAAGACTTTTTAAGCCAAGTTATGGAATGTTATGAAGGATGATAAGCTTATGTTTTGTGCTTGGTTGAAAGCATCTGTGCATGGAAACCTTGGTTTTTCAAACCTTACTTGATTATGGGCTTCTTTGTTGCCATGCATTGTAGCATACTTGAAGCTACACACATTAGAACACTTAATTACACAAGTGTGTGCCTTGCTTGTATTGCAAGTTATCTATGATTGCCTTGTTAAATATACAAGATGTGAATTTACAGCCTTCCTTGTATTGCAAGATAGTGGTTTGGGCCTTGCCTTGAGCTACAAGAAACTTAACAGAAATTAAACAAAACTTCATCAAAGCCTCCTGGGCCACCTCCCAGGTGTATAACTTAAGAAAATAAGACTTAATTTCCATGTACACCAAGTTGGCTGAATTGTGTTAAGGTTGTCAACACCTAAAACACAACTTGTTGTTAAACCCTGGGTAGATATTGGGGAGTGTGCATAGGCTGGGGCCTGTGTGGGGTGTGACAAAAATTGTCATCCATGTGACTTGTATAGGCCATGGGCTGTATTGAAGGTACAAATAATGTATATTATGTGGATATGTGAACAATACAAGTCACAAGTATGAAATAGAGACTAAATAGAACATGTATCCAATGAGAGTGCCCAAAAAGTACTTTAACTATATGTCAAAAGAACCTAAGGAAAGTGGTACGATTGTGAGCCAAACAAGGCTAAGCTTAAGTGCTAAGCCCAATTTTAGAAGGGGACCTAAATTTGAAGAAAAACTTTGGCCAAGAAGCCGAGTACAAAAAGGGGCTCTCAGACACATGTTTGTGTGCATTCATGTGAACTAAGAACTTTAAAGTCTAAAACACTAAGGGGAATTGTGTGAGATTAATGCCTAAGGTTAAGACACAAGTGAGTGCAGCCACACAAACCAAATAAATGTGAAGAACACATAATAAAGAATAAAGGCACCATAGAGTGCACTAGAGAGCCCTTAAGTGCACCTTTGTGTGCAACCATGTGCTTATAAAGGCTCTAATGCCTAATGCCTTGAAAGGAATTACATGAGATTGATTCATATCATTCAAATGAGAATGAGGGCTACAATGTGTGCTAAGAAAAGGTGGAAAACACAAGGAACTTATGGAAACACCTTAAAGAACCCTAAAGTGCTCTCATATGCACTCTAAGTGTACCTATGTTCAATAGAAAGTTTGAGGGCCTAATTGGCCAAATTAATTAATGAAGTGGGTGCTTAATATGTGCCACTTGAAGTTCAAAGCAAGAAAAAATGAATTATTTAAATAATTGAGCTGCTTGGAAGGAGTTTAGACCAAGGACTAGTCAAAGTCTTTGGCGGCCAAGTCCATTTGGCCACTATTTGATCTTTGGTCTTCATGGTACCTTTAATGAAGCTTCTTAACTATTTCCTAGCTATTTCCTAGCTCATTTACAACCTACCTAGTAAAATCCGTGAAAAATAAAATAAAGAAAAATGAAAGAAGAAAACCAACTAGTTAAAACCAAAAATAAGTATGGCATGCCAATGATGGTGCTCCTGGTGAGTTGATGTCTCTTTTGTTTCTTGCTATCTTCTCACCCTCTACTACCTCACCAAAACTTTAACAAGGTACTCTAAAGCTACTAAAAAGAAATAAGGCAAAGAAGAATAAAAGCAAGGCAAATCCGAAGCATGATGGTGCAAAACTAGCTCACGGTTGTGTCTATATTGGTGTCTATGCTACATGATGTGTGATCAAGCTTCCTTGATGGAATTTTAGTCATAGTTAAAGACCCATATGAAGCTTATTCTCCTATATTTTAAAGGGGAGTAGCTACCCTATGGGATGGCTAAAGGCCAAAGGAACCTATAGGCTATGTAATGGGCTATGTATGCATTAAACATTATGGTAAGCTAGGTAGTTTGCTTTAAGCAAGCATAGGGTTGTTCAAGTTAGTCCAAGCCTAATGATTCACTTGGTGCTTGATGTTAATTGAATCTAATCAAAGTAATCACAAGACAAAAGTGAAGGAAAATCATCCTTGCTATGTTAAGGAAATCATGTGTATGTGGTGTGTGTGATTGTGTGATTCTCTATTTGGATGTTTGTGCTAACCCCTATTTTTTATTTATGTATCTTGTATATAATACTTTTGGTGTTTTCTTTATCTTTGAATGTAGGTTATTAAACAAAATTATAGGTTTATATGTATAGCAATGTTATAAATGTTGTGAAGGCACTAAGTGCTGTATTTAGGTTCCTGCTAAGTACCTATGTATTATGCCATCTTTTGTCCATTTTAGGTAAAGAAGTGAAAGATTGAAGGGCTAAGGAACCTTTGGAAGAGGTTTATGTGCAAAGAGGTATACTCTAAAATTACAGCTTATGAAAAAGGAAGTATGCAAAAGTTCATAGAAATGGACTAATGGTTGTGTCATGTTGCTGTGCTTGTAGGCCCTGATGGCTGTAGTCGGAATTGCTGTGTTTGGATTCATACTAGAATGGGTGAGAACTAGAATAGTAATAAGAAAACTATGGCTTAAGTATCAGGTCAAGGTAAAGGTCAAAGTGATCGTGGGCTTGGAGACAGTTTAAGTTTGACTATGTCCTTTGCTTGACACCTAGTAAACCAAACTTTTGTTGTACATAACTTTGGGCCATGCAGTCCCTGTTTGTCAAAATTTGGCCTGTAAATGTTTGTATGTAACTAATGGCAATGGGACTTAGAGTAAACATGGCTAGTGCCTTATATGTACATCTGGGCTTGGGAAAGCCTTAGGGCACTTTTTGTAACAAGCTAGGTTGTATGCATGCTTGTGTGTGTGTATATTTTGGTTAAAGCATTAGGTAGGGCCTGAATAAGCCTCTAAGGACACAAGACACACACCTAAGAGACCTAGCTTCATTAAAACTGCATATGCAGTCATAAAGTCACCTAGGTAATTTTAACTAGTTAAAATTCCATCAATTAGGTGAACTAAGTAAAACTTGTTAGAACATTAAAAACTTGGGATTCCTACCTGAGTAAGGTAAAGTTGGGATTATGAATCTAGGGAGTTAGAGTCTAATTCACCAAAAAAAAATCAACCAAGTGGCTAAAAACAACTGGTTGATCTCAAACCTCTTAAAAAGGTTTAAGATGGGGGTGAATTGGGTCTTGACAGAGTTGCTATCAGAGCTTAAAGCTATATAAGACCTTAAAGGTTTGTTAGGCAACTATGATGCATGACCATTTTTTTTTTGTAGGGCTAAATGGCCGGAGTTAGAAATAGAAAGATGAGAAACCAAAGTAAATCTAACGTTGATTAGTTGTATGAAAAATAGCCTAAAAATGAAGAGGTGGCTGAAAGCAAGACAAGACCTCATAATAAGGCTATAACGCTTGAGCCTAGTGTGTAGGGTCAGCACAAGATGGAACAAAATAATGGAAATGATATAGGCTACTATTGTTCACCTTATAGTAGGCATGCAAGGTTTTACTAAGGGCCAAGCCCATGCACCTAGAGACATTATTGCTGATGAAGAACTAGAGGATTAATAAAGAATGGAAAGAAGACCAGGGAAAGAGTCAATAAGAAAAGAGCAAACAAGTAGGCTTGCAGATGAAGAGCAAGAACAGGATGATGAAAGAAGACATCCAAGGGGCAGAAAACTGTTGTTAGAAATCAAGAAAGGCAGCGAAAACAGAGGAGGGGAGCAATTAGGCACTAATGTTGGAAAAATGGAGGAAATCTTAGAAATGTCAAAAGAGTTGGCTTTTCAAAGAAAAATCAACATTCATGAAATAAGAGGAGAAATACCAAAAAGGGTAGGCTTAAGGGAAGGCTAACTAGAAGGCTTTTTGGCACTTAAACCCGTAGTGTTTAAGGGCAGCAGTGATCCAGAAGAGGCTGAATTCTATATTTACCATAAAGAGAAAGTATTTGAAAGAATGGAAGTCACATCCACCCAAAAGGTGTTATTAGCCACCTTTAAGCTGGAATGCAATGCAGAACTTTGGTGGAACAAAGTACAAAGGGCATGTATGAGTAAGAAGAAGAGTAAACCCACAAGGAAGAATGAACCCAAGAGGTGGGCTGAGTTCTTACAGGTGTTGTAAGAACAGTATGTCAATGAAGCTCTTAGAGATAAAATAACAAGTAAAGTTTGACTTACTAGAACAAGGAAACATGTTAGTCGGGAAGTATAAGCATAGATTCAATAGTTTCCTTAGATATGCTCCATAGTATAATGGACAAGAGGAGTTAAGCAATAAGAGATTCATTAGAGGATTGAGGCCTAAATTGGGACAAATATTGTGGGCCATTGGTATCAAAACATATTATGGAGCTGTCCAAATGGCTGTGACATTGGAGTAGGAATTTCAGCATCCTATGGTAGGAAATATAAAAGAAGCTCTTATGGAACATCAGAGTGGAAAAAAAAGAACCAGGGACAGATTAGGAAAGGCTGAAGTGGGCAGAGAACAAAAAAAGCCCAAAGAAGCACAAAGGTTTGGACCTCAATGCCAAACTCATGGAAAGTACCATGGTTTTAAACCATTCTACTAGCTTACTAAAGGATTTTTGAATTATGGCTCTTAGGACCACGGGGTCAAAGATTGCCCGTTAAGAAAGAACAAAGAAAAGTATTGGCAAGTTTGAAGCTCCTTGGCCAAGAAACCAACAACGCAAAGGAAACGGAATGAAAATACCTCAGCCGCCCAAGCAAACACCAAAAGGGCCAAGACAACCCACACCAGCTAGAGTTTAACCACCAGCTGGGAAAGTATATCAAATTGAAGGATCAAGGAGAAAAGAATATGCTAGCCTTGGAGAAAAGCTTATAAGCTATGGCTAACTGAGGAACAAAGCACTAAAAGGTTACCTTTATGATAAGCTTATTTCAATCCTCTAAGATACTAGTGCATCTACATCCATTATTTCAGCTAATTTAGTAAGAGAATTAAACTTAAAGGTCATAACCTTACCGCAAATGTATATGATCAAAACAGCTAGAAATGAAATGCTATTCGCACATCACATTGTTAAAGACTATATGATTAGGCTAAATGAGCTAGAATTAAAGGCTAATCTGATCATTCTAAAACCACTAGTTATGATATAATAATGGGCATGAATTGGTTAGCTAAAAATAATGTTATCATAGATTGCCAAGGTGGAAATTTGATATTGCCAAGACCAATACAACACTCCTTAAAGGATTCAATAAAATGTGATATTGGACAAGTAAAGGTAATGGATTGCATACCTATACTTTCTAAAGAAGAATATATGGGCTTGAATGACAAAGAGTCTAAAACTGAATAAGACAAAATCCCTATTGTGAAAGAATTCCTAGAGGTATTTCCTTTTGAGCTACCAGGTTTACCTCCTCTAAGAGAAATAGAGTTTGAGATTGAATTGACTCCAGGAGCAACTCTTGTGTCTACTACACCCTACAGGATGGCAATTCCTGAAATGAATGAGCTGAAAAAGTAACTAGATAAGCTCCTTGAAAATGGGTTCGTTAGGCCAAGTGTGTCTCCTTGGGGGGCAGCAGTGTTGTTTGTTAAGAAGAAATATAGGACTCTTAGGTTATGCGTTGACTATAGAAATTCAATTCCATGACTATGAAGAATAAGTGCCCTCTCCGCAAGATTGAAGACCTATTTGATCAACTTAAGGGAGCCATAGTGTTCTCAAATATTGATCTTAGATCAGGGTACTTTCAATTGAGAGTTAAAAAAGAGATATTCTTAAAACTGCTTTCAAAACAAGATATGATCATTTTGAATATACAATAATGGCTTTTGGGCTTACTAATACTCTAGCTTTCTTTATGGACCAAATGCAAAGAATATTTTGACCATATTTAGACCACTTTGTGGTGATTTTTATAAATGATACTCTGGTATACTCAAGAAATAAGGAGGAGCATGAAAAGCACTTGAGAATAGTACTGGATGTATTAACGAAACATCAACCACATGGCAAAGTGAGCAAATGCCATTTTTGGACCAATCAATTTAAATTTTTAGGCCATGTGATCAATGGCCAAGGAGTGGCTGTAGGCCTAGAAAAAATTGAAGCTATCTTATAGTGGAAGCAACCAAAAAATGGCAAAGAAATAAAAAGCTTCTTGGGTCTAGCTGGCTATTATAGAAGATTTGTGCCAAAATTTTCTGTAATGGTAACTCCTTTAACCAAATTAACAAGAAAGGGCAAAAAGTTTAAATGGTCTGAGGAGTCTGAAAGAAGCTTTCAGGAACTCAAGGACAAGTTCAATTTCACTCCCGTGCTAATACTGCCTAATCTAATAAACCTTTTAACATTCTTACAGATTCATTTATCATAGGATTAGGATGTGTATTTATGCAAGAAAAATAGGCTATAACTTATGGATCAAGGCAATTAAGACCATATGAGATGAATTATCCAATACATGATATATAACTTGCAGCTATAATTTTTTCCTTGAAATAGTGGAGACATTACCTATTAGGTAATAAATTTCAAATCTTCACTAATCATAAAAGTCTCAAGTATCTTTTCACTCGAAAAGAGTTGAATATGAGACAAAGGAGATGGCTTGAGTATATCAAGGATTTTAACTGTACCATTGACTACACTAAGGGCAAGGCTAATAAATTGGCTAATGCCTTAAGCAGAAAATACACAGGCATGTTGAAACATGGAGAAGAAGAACCTAATGAACTTAAAAGCCTGACTTGGTTAGCTAACAAGTGGCTAAGATGGGAGCAAGCCCAGTTAAAAGTAATAACTATTCAGTCAACTTGTAAAGCAGAAATAGAAAAAGGCACAACAATAGGATGAAGATCTTACTAGAATATCTAGGTTGAGACATGGAAAATTATTCCAAGGGTTGAAGCCCTTCAACATCATCATTGTGCAACATGGTGTGCCCGGAGCAGGAACTACCGATGAGAGAACGTTTGGGTGAGGGACCTCTGGTGGGAGAAGGACTGCAAGGACACAGAAAAGCAGGGGTTAGGAGCTCCCCGGAGTGTTTTTTCGGGGGAGGAGTCTCCGACACCCAAGTCAGCGATTGAAGGTGGAGGGTAAGTAAGGAGCTGAGATTTTTCCCTCGGAGTCGAATCCATTTACCTGGGGTGGTTTCCGAATATTTATAGGGAGATGTATAGGAGAAGTCCATTTGCCACTGTCGACCTAGATCATGACACGTGTTCGGTCAGATGTGGTCCGTACCTTCGGGAGTAAGGGGCCTCTAGCCGGCCATAGGCCACTTGGTCAGGAGCCTAGGATGGCATGTCAGAGAGTGTCTGAGGGTGGTGTGTCGAGGTCGTATGAGTATTGTGTGTCAGAGCACATATGGGGGCGGCGTGCCAAAGGCTCCTTAATTGTTTCTGCCGTACTCCTAAGATCCCTTCGATAGAAGGGAGCTTTTCGGAATAAAGGGCCCTTTTTCCAAAGTCTTCTCAGCAATCCAGGAATTCCCCCATCACGGATTCTCCCTTCCAGGGGAGTTCTCCTCTGCTGAAGGTGGTAAGTCTTTCTCTTCCGAGGCTGGTTCAGTCGCCTTACCGTGGGAGGCGATGCACCATTCTCCCGAGGTTAGTATTGTCGTTCCAAGGGGTGTTGGTGGATCACCGAGGTCGTATGTTCGAGGCGTCAGACTCCCTTTTTTCAAGGTTGGTACTCGTACTCCTTGCGGGTGGCGCTCGACTTTCCGAGTGTGGTGCTTTGCCCGGGCATATAGGTTTAAAGGGCAATAGCACTTCAGCTATCACATGCGTCCCCTCAGAAAGTTGAAGTGGGGACTTCGGCTTGCAAACTTTCTGAGGGCACCTTACAGGACTCAGAGTGGGATGTCGTGTAAGCGGACATTTCGCCACCCGAAGGCGTGCCCCACCAGCCGAGGTGTCACTGCTTGTCCTCTAATTGGTCCCTTGGTTTCCTCGAGGTGCACAGTCTCTTTATTTTTAGTTTTTCTGTTGTAGGTCAGTGGATCGTCATGTCTCGTAACTAGGGGTGTCAACTTGGATAGGCATGCCTGGGTTTTCATGGTGTCAAAAGGCGTGTCCTCTTTTCACGCGTTGGATGACATGTGGCGTGCGGTGATTGGGGGTGATTGCATCGGCTATGCTAGCCGCATCTTTTCACCTTCGAGAAGTAATTATGGCGACGATTCACCTTCGTAGAGCAGTTATGACGATGATTCGACTACCCTTATTCGGTCTATATAAACCTTCCTTCCCGTCATCACCCTAACTTGCTCGCTTTTGCCTCTGCCTTGTTCTTGTTTGTTTTTGAGCTCTTCCTTCCCTTTTATGGCGGTGCAAGTGGCGGAGTGATTTCTGGCAACCATTTCCGATGGCGTCTTTTAATCCCAACTTCGGCAAACGTTTTGGTGGGTTTTCCTTCCGTAGGTCCTTTGGCTTCTCCGGTTTCTATTTTTTTCTAGTCCCTGAAGTCCTCTGACTCTTTTCTCTAAAGTCATTTTCTTTTGCCTAACATGTCTTCCCCTGTCCCCTTCATGTCTGTCCAAGCCATTCCAGAGAGCTGGCAGCCTCTCATGTCTCGCCCCTGCTGTTCTACTTCGAAAAAACTAGCGAAGTGGACAACCAAGTTCTTTCTTCCCCTTTATGCCCCCACCAGACTACCCCATCCCGGTCATTTAAACTTTATGAATAACAGTGGTGAGGTTACCATTTTCTAGGCCCAACTGAAGGCCAGACTTTGGTTTCCTCCACCGAAGATTATTTGCGACTTTTGCCAATTCCATGGCATAGCCGTGAATCAGCTTCTGCCCAACTCTTACTGTTACTTCAACACTTTTCTCTGCATGTGTTGGGTTTTCAAAATAGAACCCCACTTTATCATTTTCATGTAGTACTACAAGCTCTATCCGATCCCGAAGGGTGGCTTCTATTTCATGCTACTTCGGGGATCTGGGAGCAAAAAATACATGTTCACCTTCGACACTAGAGATAGTTGGCGAGGGTGGCAAAAGAAGTTCTTCTTCTTGAAAGTGGCAGAGGCATGGTTGCATATACCGACTAGGTGGGCCCGAGGGAAGGTGGAGATGTACGTTGTTGATCCCAAGAAGTCGCTAATGTTAGTGTTGTGCCCAAAATCCAATCATGAGATGATTGTATTTTTGCACATTAAGTCATGATATTTTATTAAGGCATTAATCCAGCAATTATGTTTGTTGTTTTGTTTCTGCGTAACATAATAAACATAATTGTAACCCTAGAATAATTATATTCTAAAACATCCCTGGTCTGGTATTATTGTGGAGCGGGTTGCAATAATACATAACGACTAGCGTATGTAGAGACTAATATGAGATATGTAGTCTACATATGGGTACAAGTTGGAAAACTTGTGTACTGGACCGACCCACCAAGAGAACACTACATTGATCGTTAAATGAGTGTCATAAGTGATTCTCATTGTTAGTGTTGTGCTCAAAAGCCAATCATGAGATGATTGTATTTTTGCACATTGAGTTATGATTTTTTATTAAGGCATTACTCCAACAATTATGTTTGTTGTTTTGTTTCTGCGTAACTTAACAAACATAATCGTAACCCTAGAATAATGATATTCTTAA
>KK906313.1:0-16340 GCA_000696445.1 Aquilaria agallochum
CAATAGAATATTTTTTTATGAATGATTGTTAGTTATTTTAATTCATATGTTAATTATTTTTAGGACATGAAAAGGAATTTTGGTTGATGATTTGGTTGAATATAATTTTTTTAGTTGTTGATTGAAAGAGATAAATTAGAAACAAGTTTGGTTTGGTTTTGGTTGGGGATGGTGGAAATCAACGAAGTTGAAGAAGGTCCAGACGGAGGTAACGACGAATTGATTTTTGGGTACAAAATTGGATGAATGACACGGTTGGTCCCTAGAGTATCGAGGAGGGTACATCGACATTTTTTAGATTAAAAACTTACGATCTGCAAGTGGGAGATAATCGGGTCTATAAGCACATCAGTCCCTGTTGCTTTCAGTACTAGTTCAGCGAGTTCATAGGTTCCAGACATATCCATTTAGCTCATTGACAGAGAATAATTTTTGGGACATCTCTTAATTTTGTTTGGTTTTGACATAGGTTCTTAGATAATTATTTTAGGTTACTAAACCTTTGTTTTGGGAGTTGAAAAGTTGTAATTTGCGGTAAGTCTCTGCCCACTATTCTAAACTTAAAGTATTATTTTGCTATCCACCTTATTGATTTTAAAGCATTGAGTTACATTGAACAATTCTAAACTTAAATTATTATTTTGTATTCACTTTATTGATTTTAAAGTATTGAATTATACTGAATTCTAGTTCTGTGAAGCACTAATTTTAAACTATGAATAATTTGATCTTTAGACTTATTTTCTTGATTTCAACTTTATTATTTGACAACTTATTCTAAAGTTTTGTCACTTAGATATATTTGAAAGAATTACATATGAATTATCTATGTTTCTAAGTATGTAAGTTATGTTTCAATTATTATGGGATCAAGTATGTTTTACTTGTGTTTTTATGCCAATTTGATTTTATGATTTTTATGAACTTTTGAGTTCTAAATATTTGGTCCGCATTTATTTTGCCACACATGTCAAATAATTTAGGTATTAAATATTCTAGATTTTATATTCAAAATTACTTTAGTTAAATGTATGTTTGATTGATTCAGTTTTGCAACTAGATTCATTGTACCCGTGGTTTTGGAATATGTTTCATTATTTTTATTTCTATGCCATGAAATATTTATTATTAAAATAGCTTAAATTATTTTATATATATTGATTTCAATTTTGTCTCAAGTATATTTTGTTTTAGATATTTCGTAACGAGATTTCATAGCTAAAAAAATTGATATTTTTAACGTATTTCGACTCTGTTTTGGTAGGTGTTGGTTTTATGCCCGTACTACTAAGAAAGTGTAGTTTTGGACATTCTAAGTAGGGTATTTTGTTTCCTTCTATTTCTCAGTATATTGTTTTTAGGACTAGTCATTCTGGGAGCTCGACCAATGGTTATTCTTAGTCAGTTTTGGACGTACTATAACTGTTTAAGTGTAGTAATAGTGATCACCCTACCCACTCTGCTATGAATCTCTGTTCTATCAGTATAATCTGAAATGCTTTGTTTTGGTCAATGTTTATTATTTAAAAAATATTATCAGTTATGTTCTCATAACTGCTGTTTTAATGATTATCTTCAAGTCATAGTGATCACCTTACCCACTCTGCGTTGAATTTTTATTCTGTCCATATGATCTGAAATGCTATGTTTTGGTCAATGATTTTTATTTAAAAATATTATCTATTATGTTCTCAATGATTATCTTCAAACTCTTCAATTATTTTTCTATGTGATGTTTGTGCTATTATTTTGCAAGAATTATTTCTGCTTTATCCTTAAGTTATACTCCCTCCATCCCAAAATTTTTGCTCAATTTGACTTTTTGTTGTTTTTTTACTTGATTTTTTTTCATACTATTGTTTGTTAGAAAAAATTTTAAAAAATATATTTAGAAACTACATGTCTTGATTTATCATTTGTATATAAATATTTTTCATTTATATATTAAAATGTTGAAAATAAAAAATCATATATTAATTACTGAAAACAAACGGAGCAAAGATTTTGGGACGGAGGGAGTACATTTTATGAGCTATTTTTATGTTCTATATTGAGAAAAATCATGTCTTGTTATTTGTTTTGAACTGCTCTATTTTGTCTAATAATTTTAGGTATAAATTTCACTTTTGTTTTGCTATATTTTACGATAAAGTTAATCATATTTGTTTCTAACATTTAAATGACTTTTTAATTTTTTATGAGTATGGATTTTGTACAAAATGAATATTCTAACAAATTTGTATGTTTATTATATTTTCTTATTAATTTTGATTTCATGATATTTCTAACAAGATTGTTTTCTGCTCGATCTCTCTATGTTATACATTTTATGAATTAGTTTTTATATTTTATAGAATGGTGGATAACCAACAGCTTACTAGGTATTCATGTTTACCCCATTTTTTCCCACTCACGCAGATAGCAGAAAACATAATATTAACTAGTTGGGGAATGACTACAAGAGCTATAGGTTTGAGGGAGTATTAAACTGAGATTTAATGTACACTATAAGCCTAGAGGTATTTTGTACAATATTTTTAAGTTATAGTTGCTCTGCTACTTAATGTTCTATATCAAGTAATAGGTTTGGTTTATAAGTTATGGTCTTTTATATTTATTTGAAACATTTGTAGTCTTGCATGTTTGAGGAAATTTTTTTTTTTTCAAATGTTTAGCATGTTATCATCCTGTAACTTTTAGGGTAGGCTTTGGGTTGTGATAATGACCGCTATAACCTCCAGTAGGGTGGATGGAGTATGGCAGTGGTGTATAATGACAAATCAGGCTTTGAACACGGCAGGATAGGTTGTGACGGGGAGCTCCTCCCTTTTGTTCTAGCATCGACAGCAGTGGGTGATGCCTGAGATAGACCATTTGGCTCAAATTTTCAATTTCTAGGCCCCTTGTTTTAGCTTGAAGACTGGGGTTTTGAAATTCAACTCCAATTTTTTATTTTTAGCCCTCTTATTGAATATTATAAAGCATATTGATAGATACTCATGCCCTTAAAGCCCAAGAAAAACATTCAAAGCTAGAATCTTAATCAAACTAGGAAAAAATCTTAAAAGATCCATTATTTGCAACTTTAATCCAAAAGTTGCTCCTAGTTTTTGTTTTAACCCAAATTATCCTAGAGACTTCAATTGAGGCCAAAATTATCATAGATTTTCAATTACGCCTAACAAAAAATTTAAATTTGTTAATTAAGCCTATTTTTTTTTAGATTTTCAATTAAATCACAGAAATTCCTAAAAATTTCAATTAAAGCCCAAACTTTCACAGTTACGCACAATTTTGACCTAAGTTACCTAAATGACTCAAATTTGACTCTAAAAAAAAAACCCAATTAAGGCTTAAACAAAATTGAAATACTCAAAAAATAAATTTTTGGACAAGGCATAACAATTTTAGATAAAAATGCCAAAATGTCCCTATACACTAACTAACCAATATTTACCTAATCTAGCCTAAGACCCCAAAATGAAGGTCAAAATCAATGTTAACAATTTGCCACTCATTAGCTAACTTTGTACTATAAAAATGAGATGGTGTCAATGGCACTCATTTTTCCCTAACAACAAATAAAGTGGAATGAAAAGTTGAAAGCATCAGATTGATTCGAAAATGTTGGAGAAGTGGTGAGGCAAACGGTGGTAGTCAGATTGCCTTAAAAATCAATAAGAGCAATCTGGTCGTCTCATTGGCGAAAGGCAATTAGGTTGCCTAATGATAGTGCTCTGATCGTCTTATTCATAACTGGGAGTAGTCCGATTGTGACTAAATTCATTAAGAGTAGTTTGATTGTCTTAAAGGTCATCAAGAACAGCCTGATTATCGTAGAGTTTGATGAGAGCTGTCTAAGTGTCTTTAAGGTTATCGAGAGCGGTCTAATTATCATGAAGTCACTGAGAGTTGGTTGATTGTTTTGTAGGTCGATGAGAGTGGTTCGATTGTCTCTAAGGTTGTCGAGAACGGTCTGATTATCTTAAAGGACACTGAGAGTGACCTGATTGTCTTGGAAGTTGATGGGAGCAGTCTGATTGTCCCTAAGTTATTAGGAGCAGTCTAATTGTCCCTAAGGTTATTAGGAGCAGTCTGATTATCTCTAAGGTTATTAGGAGTAGTTTGATTGTCTTTAAGGTTATCAAGAAAAATTTGATTGTCTTAGAGGTCGTAGGAGCAGTCTAATTGTTGTTAAGGTTATCATGAGTGCTCTAATTGTCTCAAGAGTTACGGAAAGTAGTATGATTATATTAGAGGTTGATGAGAGTGTTCTGATTGTCCCCATGGCTATTAAGAACAGTCTGATTGTCTCAAAGGTCACCAAGAGTAGTCTGATTGTCTCAGACATTGGCGAGAGCGATCTGATTGTCTCTAAAGTTATCAAGAGCAGTTTGATTATCTCATAGGTCACTGAGAGCAATCTGATTGTCAAGGAGGTTGACCAGAGTGGTGTAATTTCCCCTAAAGTTATCAAGAGTGGTCTGATTGTCTTGAAGGTCACAAAAAGTGGTTTAATTGCCTTGGAGGTCAACAAGAGCAGTCTGTGTGATTTTTTTATGTATATATATGGCTCAAAGTTTCAAGCTCTGATCACCTAGCACTTATTCTTTTCATAAAGGGTAGCCAATGTGTATATATTATGCTTCTTGTGTCTCTCAAGTGATCATTCAGAATTTGTAGGTGTATTACTGAAATAACATGTAAGTGAAATGAAGGCTTAAAAACTGAAAGAACATGAGTAACTCTTTAAATTTTACTAAGTACATTTGTTTTTTGATGTGGATTCAATTCTGTATTATGTTGAATTCTTTATAAACTAGTTGTAGATGAATTTCAATAGATTTTGGTGTTGTTATAGTGTATATATACAAACAAAAAAAAAAACAGAGAACCAAAACTAAAAGGCATAGAACCATGGTTCTGGTTATGTTTAATTCTCTGTTCTCGGATTGGATAGAAAATTTGTGAACCAGAGCTTTTTTAGATTGGTTCAATTCGTATTTGGTGTCCAAAGCTCCTACCATGTCAAAATTCTTCAACTTCTTATACGTAATTCCTTCTTGCAATAAAAGGTTGTCGAAGCTATCTGATAGTCTCATAACACTGCTATAAGATTCTTGGTTAGCCCAAGATATAAGACAATACTATTTACAATATATTTTAGAATTACAAAATGCAAACTCATTCAAACTTGCAAAAGTAGTAAAAAGGGGTTGGGCTTAACTTGCTCATTGGTTAGCAAAGGTTGTGGTTTGGATCGGTTTTTACTGATTTTAAAATTAAAAGCCGAACTGCACAATACTAAAATATAGACATTTACCAACGGCTATGCATTGGTAATTTCAAATTTGCTAATGCGAGATTGTTTGTAGCGCGCCATTGGTAATCAACGCATTGGAAATTTTTTTACCATCTACTTAATATTAAGTCGCTGGTAATTTCCAATGCATATTTTTTGGAAAAACAGCCGATGGAAATTACCAATGGTATAAGATCATATGCTTTTTACCAACGGTTTAACTTTTACCAACAACTTAAACCATTGAAAACTTCCATTTATTAAAAAAAACCAGAAAAAATTAAAATAATTAATATTAAATTTATACGTTATATTCACTAAAAATTATATTTAGTAAAATTATACAACTAAGATTTTATTAGTACAAAAAAATTTCAAAATTTCAGAAAAAATTTCAAAATAAAAAATTTCACAAAATTTAGAAAAACATTTTGAAATTCATAAAAACTTGCCAAAATTAATAAAAAATTGAAAATTAACAAAAAATAATAAAAAAAAGAATAAATTTGAAAATTCAAAAATTAAAACTATCATAAAAATTAAGTAAAAATTCACAAAATTTAACAAATTATTGAAGTTCATAAAAAATTTCCAAAATTAATAAAAAATTAAAAATTGACAAAAATTCAAAATAAATAAAAAAAACACAAAATTATCTAAAAATTCACAAAATCAAAACCAAATCAACAATCAAACAATTAAGATCTAGAAAATCAAAAGGAAAGTAACAACCAGATCTACAACTAGATCTATAAAGTCAACACAAAATAAAAAATGAAATTAGCAAAGAGGCAAAGAGGTTGATGCGGTGTCGAGCGAAGAGATGTCGGCGGCGTACTGAGGAGAAAGCAACAAGCTACGAGCAAAACGGCAGGCGGTGTGGGCAATGATGATTGAGAACGGCAGACGAGGGAGGATAGAGAAAGATCAAGCAAGGGAGAAATGCGACAAACCATAAATTGTAAGATGGCAGGGGAAGGATGAATGGAGATTGACGGCTGGGGATGGGCGGAGGGAGATCGGCAGCTAGGGAGAGGCTAAGAGGTAGCTAGAGAACGGATAGTTAGAGAATGGCAGAGAGGGATGAGAGCAGAGAGGGAGGAGAGGGTGAGACACGAGAGCAAAGAGAGTTGGGAGGGTAATAGGCGGCAGAGGAGAGGAATGGAATTTCTCACACACACACAATATATGGGCTTTTAATATAAGATATATAACTAATAATAATAATAATAATAATAATAATAATAATAATAGGGAGATTCAATATCACTATATACATTAAAACCATAATTTTTAATTTCACTAAAAAAAATATGTTCATACACATTATAAATTGTATATTTATACATGTATAATAGCAATAATAATATGTACACACATAGACACACACACACACAAATATGATATAATTGACTTTATCAATATGAATATATATAAAAATATAAATATAAATATACATATTATTGTTATTATTATTTCTAATAAATTATATATAAATATTATACATATGATACATTATTTAATGTATGTATGTATGTATCATATATTTAATACACACACACACACACACATACACACACACACACACACACACACACACACACATACATATATATATATATATATGATATATTTTAAGCATATATTTTTATATACGTGTATGATAATATATATTTTAAATTATTATTATTATTTGTAAAAAAATGTTTTAAAAATATTAATTTAATTTATAAAATATATAATTTTATATATCATTATTATTATTATACATTATAATATATATGATATATTTTAAATATATATTATTATATTTTTAATAATAATAATAATAATAATAATAATAATAATAAGTATTATATTTATAATTATAATAGTAATATATACGGGAGATTCAATCTCACTGTATATGTTAAAATCATAATTTTTAACATATTAGGGATATATAAAAGCATTTATATAATGATAATAGTAATGCAAATAATAATAGTTGTTATGATATGTTATATATGATACTTATATAAATATATATATGATATATTTGATAAAAAATATTATGATATATAACTGCTATCAACAGTTTAATGCATTGATAATTACCAACAGTTTGACTGCTAGTAACTTGCCCGTTAAAAAATAGGTAATTTATCAACACATTGTATTGTTGATAAATTACCAACTCATTTGACCTTTGGTAAATTTTATTTTATTTTTACCAATGGTTTAACGTGTTAGTAATTATTGACGATTTGGTCGTTGATAATTTGTCTAATGGAATATAGGTAATTTACCAACATGTTGGATCATTGATAAATTACTAACGCATTTGACCATTGGTAAATTTAAATTTTTTTTACCAATGGTCTAGCCATTGATAATTTATCCATTAGAAAAACTGATTTTTTTGGTAGTGGCACAACATATACATTTGTTTTTTATTTTTAGAACTCAAACCACACCATAATCCGCATAAACCCGCATAGCCACTAGGTTGGTTTAGTTCGGTTCATACGGATTTGTAGGTTAAACGGGTTGGATGAACCATCCTAGAGGAATATATGGAGGAGGTGGGTGAGCCGATGGCGATGAAGTGCAACTGCAGTTTCTCCCCGAGATTCCGTTAATTAAACTGTAAATTTGACTAAAAGACCAAAATTGAGACAAAAAATACAAAGGTTAGGGACTTTAAGAAAACAAATAAAGGTTAGGGACCTTTTTAAGATAAAGGGAAAATGTTAGAGAACACAAATAAATTTTATCCGAAATCATCATCACTTGCCTGGCGGTTGTCTGTGTGGTTCTTCCAATTATGGTACTATTGAAATTGCTTTGAATTGAGGTAAGAGGAATATTTCCTTATTTATCTCAAGTATTTCTAGTTTTGATATTATCAAAAATAATTTTAGGGTGTTGCTTGTAATTTAAATGTACTTCATTTTATAAATATACATATATCTCACTTCTTTTATATATTTTAATCTTGTAAGAAATTTTTGCTTATTTTAATTTTTTAATATATATTTATGTATACAATTTTTTCAGAAAGTATTTCAAATCCTATTTTGTGGCAGTATTGTCACAGCTGAAAATTCAGGGCATAACCGACAAAATTTGGTGAAATATAATAATTATCACAATTATGTTACATTTTGCATGTCATCGCAGAAATGTCACAAGTTGTGCGACAATTTCTTTCGTCACATATTGGCATTGATTCTATGATGATATTTTGCTACAACATATTTGTGCGACGATATTTACGTTGCCAAAAAACAAAAAAAAAGAATTTTTTTCCTACATTTCTGCTACCTTTATGGTCCTGCCATATGCCTTTTTTTTTTGTTGACATATCATACCAATAGAAGAGAATATCCGAATGCCTTCATATTGCAACATGCAATAATAATAGCTATTGTTATTATTGTTGTTGTTTTCATCTTGTTATTTTTTTTGTTTTATTTTAGCTAAATTTTCTGTATTAGAAATCTAACTTTAATGCTTTATGTATACATATCTATAATATAAAGCAACTAAAATGACACTAGCTAGCCATTCAATAATAACTCTGTGACGACTAAAATGAAACTTCAACTCAATTTTAGCTTGGACTTAATTGCAAAATTAGCAACTAGAACATCCTTAACTTTTTCAGTTACATTTTCCAGTTGTTTTACTGTAGCTTGAGTTTTGCAACCTATAGAATTGCCACTGTTTCAAGCTACGGCTTTTGTAGTTGCTTTTTTTAGGTTTCAAAATGATGGATTGCCAACAAAATTGTTCATGGCATATATATGCATCGACCGAAATTATATCCAATAAGTAATTTTTGGGAAATATTGCCTTTGATTATGAGGTCTAGAGATATGGTGTTCAACATTCTGTTTGCTGTTTTATTTGTCATCTGGTTTTTTGTTCTAGAAATAATAGCCCAGAATACAACAACCCAGAATAATATTCGAGCACTTCTGGCATTTGGAGATTCAATTCTAGATGCTAGGAACAACAACAACAACATCTTAGCATCCACAACCAAAGCCAACTTCCCACCTTATGGACAGGATTTCCCTGGAAAGATACCTACTGGAAGGTTTGGAAGTAGAAAAGTTTTCTCCGACTTGATGGGTAATGAACCGTCTATCTGAAGGCAAATATAATGAATAAACAACAAATATTTTAATCCTAGCCCGAATTGGCTACTAATGTTTTTTTTTATCCAAATAATCCATTGATGTTATTCAAAATAACCAAATAAACCATTAATGTTATTCAAATAGGCCAATTTACCCACTCAGCTCTTGAAATATTACAAAACTCCATCATTAACTTTTTAAAATTAACAAAATAGCTCCACTTGATTTAAAACAATTCAAATAAACTACCTTCACCATTTATAAAATTTCACAACCACCTTCCACAATTACATTTTTCGGGCATAGTCTATTTGTAGCCACTTCTAGCTCCTTCAAAGTGTATTATCTTTGTTACTCAAGATGGGATGCCTTCGGCTCTGCACTACTACTCCCGAATGGTGTCTTGCTTATATTAGTGCTTAATGCAAGATTATGATGCAATATGAGGCAGAGTAAGAGGAAGAATATCGTGACCACTATCAGTAAGTTCAGGAGGATCTCAATTATTACCCACAAATAGAGTTTGAAGATCGATGTTCGCTTTAAGAGGGTGATTCAAATGTAAGATTAATAAACTTTAGAGGCACTATGAGCTGAAGTATAAAATCTAGGGATTAAGTATAGTATTTTATGCTAAGATTTCCTTAGACTTAACGGAAAAAGTTACAAAACTGGCTGATTTAAGCCAACTAAAAAACGTCAGTGGTTTACTTGGTAAAAAAAAAAACATTAGTGTGTATATCAGGCCAACACAAAAACATTAGTGGTTTATTTGTAATTCTTGCCTTTCTTTGAACTTGTCTAATGGAGTATTTTATGTACGCAGAAAGGAATATGGTTGGCTATCTTTGGGATGAGAGGGAGTATTTCATGAAATAGAAGCTTGTCTAGTTAAAGCCTTTTCTATATGTAAAATTAAGCAAAGAGTTTAGGGATCAAGGACATGCTGCCGGCATTTGCTAATCCAGATTTGTGAAATGAATCACCCTCCACCGGCATATGCTTTGTTTCTATTGGATCTGGACTGGATGAAATGATAGCCAGAATCTAGGTCTCTCTAATTAACTCCCTTAGTTTCACAACTCCGTTTGATATTAGCGTTAATGATTGACATCAGAGTCCAAGAAAACTTATTTAAAAGTAATTTTTAACTTTAACGATTAATTAAGACCCACTTGGCATTAACATTAGTGAGTTTTAAGAAAGTTATATCCAATGGTAGCTTTTAACTTTTATCTTAAGGTAAAAACTTCAACAGTTTCATCACCACTATTAATAAATTATATAAAAACTTTGATGCTAATCGTAAAAAATTCTTTTCAAACGAGGGCTTGGTAGCTACTTAATTAAAAATTTCTAAAGCATAGTAAGTTGTTTCAGAATGTTATAACACAGAGCGACCAGTTGAAGCACTTCAATGAATACCTAGGGATGCTATGAGGAGCAGTGGGAGAAGAGGAGGCCAATAGAATAATATCAACGGCCTTGTTCCTTATCTCAACAAGAAACAATGATGTTGTCATTAGCTATTATTCCAACCCTATGAAGGCTCCTGAATATGACATTGATACTTATATTTCCCTCATTGTCTCCAGACTTCCATTTTTCATAAAGTTATGCCCCACTTAATTGAAAATTCTTAACTACCTATTTATATCTTTTGTCTCCCCTCATGTTTTCCTTTATTATTGTTATTATTATTATTATTATTATTATTATTATTATTATTATTATTATTATTATTATTATTATCATCATCATTGTCATCATTATCAATTGAGTAGCTTAAATTGAGTTAGAAAATTATGCATGCACTATATGAATGATATGAGTAAGATGAACATGCATCATAAAAATGTAAAAATTATTATACATTTCTTTCTACGTGGGTCTTTGAGACAAATATTCAAATTGATATCGTATATTACTGGTTAACTCCTGTCTCCTCTCCCAATTGAAGTTTATGGGAATGATGCCCAAACTACTTAAGTTTGCCATATGTTTGAAGAAAAAAGACACTGAAAAAAAATCAAGGTCTAAGTGGGAAATGTATCTATGAAAGCACAAGGGCCAGTATAGGACTTTTGAAAATTAGAAAAATGTTAATACCCATTTCTTGTTTGTTGTAATAGATGTCATGAAAATTTCAAAATCTTTATTAAAAAAATTAAAGAGGGACCTAATTACTAAATTATGTATATATTATTAACAATTTTCTAAAAAAAAGCGTATATTATATGTCGTTCTGCCTTTGATGAATCATGATAAACTTTTTTTTAATTGATTTTCATGAGGATTTATATGGATTGGGGGGCCTGAAATTTGCTTTCATATGCACACTGCTTCTGGGATGCTTACTGGCAACATGAAGCGTTGTGGGAGGACTTCTTCAACATTGCTCTGTACGTATCAACAGGGCTGCTCAAATGTTCAATTCCAAACTGAAAGCTGAAGTATCCAATCTAAAAAAAAACCTTGATTGGAGCTAAGTTGGTCTGCATTGATGTCTACAATCCTCTCCTTATTCTCATAAAAAATCCTAGAGAATCAGGTACATATGTATCTAATAATGTAAGACTTCTACTTCAGGTATTTTTATTATAGAAGCTAATTTTTCTACTTCCTCATCATCTTGGGTATTGGTTACTGGATGTGGATCTTGCATTTGTGCAAATGTGTGAAATCTAAATAAGAGTAGAAGATTGGCCCAAGGTGAAATGGACCTACGTGTTGGAAATGGAGCAAGAGTTCCTGCCTTAGCCATAAGGACTTATGTTATCACTTTGGCTAGTGAATTGGTTTTAGAATTATACAACTGCTACTTTTTGCCACTATAAGTAGAAATTTGATTTATGTTTCTTGCTTAGACAAGAAAGGTTTTTCATTTATAATAAAGGACAAATGTTGTTCTATTTATTTGAATAAAATTATTTATGGTAGTGCTCGACTTAGCAATGGTTTAATTATAAAATTAATGTTTTGTTTGATTAGACATACGTACATTATATCCATACATTTTGTCACCTTACACCACATCGTCGGTAAAACGGCAAAGTTTTGGGGATACTGAATTCGGGGTTTTAGATTTGAGTCCCCTTTACCATCTTCTTCCTGAATCCCACAAAAATGTCTTCAGTGCTATTTGGTTGTCATTTGATATTCTAAATACTTGCCAAACATCTCTTCATTATAATATTGATACTTCCTTATACTCTACTACCTTGTATTGCTGATTTTGATTATCAAGTTACTGTCAATTTAGAGTTTTGGATAGGATATGCTAGATTTAGCACAGAGATAGGCCTTAGGCCTTCAATAACTTAATCAAACCATTGACCAGGAATTCTGATTATCAAATCATTATCAATTCAGCGTTTTGGATTGAGTGTGTCAGATCTAGTAAAGAGGTGGACCATGGGCCTTTAATAATTTAATGCAGCCATTGACTAGGGATATGCCAAAGAGCTTCTCCAATTTGTCAATAGCCAAGTAGAAAAATATAGGACTTCACAAACCCTTATCGCTCCTAGTTTCTAGCTAAGGAAGGATTATGGCACCGCTACCACCAAGAACGTTGAAATTTAGTTCATGTGTTCACCTTTCGAAAAACAAGAAAAGAGAAGAGTTATTAGGTTCCTTAGCAAACAATTGAGCTTGATTAAAAACAATAAAACAGATTAAGTTTCTCTTGTAAATCACGTTATTTCATCAATAAAAATTTCTTTAGTTATTCGATAGAATGGAAAAGGAGACACCTAAAAATGGTGAAGTTGATGGTTTAACCCTCATCTCATTCATTTTTTCACTTATAAAGTATTTCTTAATTATTAAAAAATAAGTAAACAAAAATAAACAAAAGCACGTGGCTTTCTCTCTTTGACTCGATCTTGGTCTACTTCCACACGTCTAAATTAAGTCCACAAAAAAACCAACTAGTCCGCCTTAGCAATTAATAGCGTCAAAGTCATGTGTCAAAAATCTGCAACTTTTTGTTTGTCCAGCAGGAACCTCTCTCGTCTCCCGATAAAGCCAAACACTGCGTCTTTATGCATGGCCCAGACACTTACAATATTTCTATTGAAATTAATACTACAAAAATGGTAAACGCGACACCTAAAATAGACAAACATAGTGACCGATCACAGGCGTTGGAAAATATTTAGAAACAGATATACAAATATAAGATTTGAATTTGGGTAGATATTTATATAGTATTAGGGACGGGAAATACATATTTTTTTTGGGCTCAAATACAACTGAGCCAGCATCTAGCGATATTACTTGTAATTAAATAAAGGAAAAGGGGGAAGGGTTTTGATCCTTAGCCATTGCCATGGCAAGTGTCACCAATGTCACTTGAGCTACATGCAAGGACATAGGCAGTGAAAAATTAGTTCCATTCTATATTTTTTTAGGGGTCTAGAAGTAATATCATATTGATAATCACATTTTTATAACTTTTCCTTAATCAACCTAAAAAATTATAATAAAAATCTAGAGTTTCATGTGCTTAAGAAGAAATAGCAAGGATCAATGGTAAATTTGTCAACAAAAAAAGTTCTATGATAAAATTTTTCTCCTCCATATTAGAGGTGGAAACAAGCTGAGCTATTTATCAAACGGTTCGGACTTAAGCTTGGTCTTTTTGTTATCGAGTCGAGCCTAACGAGCCTTGAGTCGAGCTTCGAGCCATAAAATAAGTTCGAATCCTTAACGAGCCGAGCTTCGAGCCGGGTAGTGTTCGGCTCGAATCTTTATCGAGCCTAATGAGTCCGTAAGAAAATTAATATAATACTCTCTCTGTCTCAAATTATTTGCATCATTCACTTTTTAACAATTAATCTATGATAATTTATTTTCAACATTTTAGTATGTAAATGAAAAACCTTTATATATGAATGATAAACCAAGACCTATGTGTTCCTCAAAATGAGTTCGATTTGAGCTTCCAGCCTATCAAGCTACTGAGTCGAACTTGAAATTTTTTGAGCCGAGCTTCGAGTCTCATTTTCTGAGCTCGTCGAGCTTGAGCCGAGCCTTAGTCGACGGTGTAGGGACTAGGGTTACAATACATGAGATTGAAAACTATCAATTTTCTTTTATTTAAACCATGTAAGCTATGTGATTAAGAAGTTTATCGGTTGAAGGAGACCAAAACCATTATTTTTTGGAGAAACTACCATAATAGTCGTAAAATGTTTTGCATTTAGTAAAATGAGCACTAAATGTTCTCAGCTTACAAAAGACGTCTTCAAATTCAAACGTTACTCCAGATTAAATAATCAATGCATTGCACAAAAATTGGGTCGGTGCTCAGTACACAGCTCGTTGTTCTGACCTACCTCGGTCAGCAGAAGGCAAAAAACCGTATAGCTAAAATCGCGTAAAACAGACATTTGTTTTGGTTCTAGGTACCCGCAGTTTTAGAGTAGTCTAGTCTGTGAGACCCAACGTAATTAAGCAGTCCAGAAAGTGACTTCTTTTACGGACCAGTTGGATAGCTTGGTTTGTAACTAGAGGTAAATTTTGCACTTATAAAAGCCCCACAAATGCTAGCTACGACCCTAAACACATGCACCAGCAAACTTAAAGGAGCTAAACACATATGTCTTGCTTCCAAGCTCTTCTTCCAGCAGCAGCACCCGCTGCATTTCCAGTTCCCCTGCGCGCTGCTGCTGCGAGCAACAGGTCTTGCTTCCNGCATGAAAAGCTAAAGCAAGAGGCGAGGAAGATGATAATTGCAGGCATTGAAGATCCTTCAAAGAACCTGGACTTGATTGATACAATACAAAGGTTGGGAGTCTCTTATCATTTTGAGGAGGAGATTAAGGAGTTATTGGAGAAAATGCACCGCAATTTTGATGCTTTTGTTAAGGATAATGTTGATGACCTTCACCAACTTTCACTTTGCTTTCGGTTACTAAGGCAACAGGGCTACAAAGTTTCGTGTGGTATATATACTACTTTGGCCTTCACTTTTTTTTTTATCTTACTTTTTCAATGTTTATGATATTTTATTTCTTGATCTAAATATATTTGTCAACGATAAAGAAATGTTTAGCAGCTTCAAAGATGACGAGGGTAAGTTCAAGGAGTCCCTTACAAAACATGGAGAAGGACTATTAAGCCTCTACGAAGCCACTCACTTAAGGATTCATGGAGAAGATATTCTAGAAAATGCATTTAGTTTTAGTGTTGCTCAACTCAAATCCATCGCAATGAATAACGCAAGCACGCTACTTACAAGACAAATCAATCATGCTTTGAGGTTTCCCATCCGGAGGACCATACCACGACTTGTGGCAAGGTTCTACATCTCTATGTATCAAGAGAAGCCTTCACACAACCCATGGGTTTTGAAATTTTCAAAATTGGATTTTAATATCTTGCAAAAGCAGTACCAAAAGGAGCTCAGCCAAATATCAAGGTGAGAATATGTACAGTATAGTTATGTGTTGTACATTAAAATTAAAAGAACCTCACTACTAAAGAAAATTAGGCAAAACAACTCAAAGTTTCTAGGATATATGCAATTTTGAAAGCTTTATATTTCATCTACCCGGAAAAGGATAGAATATATTCTATTCTGGGTTATCTCAAAATTATGTAACATTTATATATTTAGTAAGTTGCTTTATTATATTACCATTCAAACTATCATTTCAATATCTACTTTATCTATCTTTCTTGATTTAGTAATCAAAGAATAGTTGTCAATGCAAGTGTCACAGATATATGTAACATATGATTTAATATTTGGTTTAATTTATATACAGATGGTGGAAAGAATTGGATGTTAAAACCAACTTCCCATTTGCAAGGGACAGAATAGTGGAATTATACTTTTGGATGATGCAAATCTATTTTGAGCCTAAGTATGCCTTGGGCAGGGCTATAGTAAGCAAAGCTAT
>KK906314.1:0-16571 GCA_000696445.1 Aquilaria agallochum
CTAATTGGATTAGGGCTTTGAAACCCATTAGGCCTGGAAGTTGAGTCTCACTATAAATACAACTTTTAGTGAGAAATTCGCAAGTCTCCTTGCCTTAGCCTCCCAAAAGGACAACCACACTCTTCTCTTGCAATTCCTTGCAGGATGCAAGCTAGCACTGTGAGCGCAAGAGAAACGCATCTGCCGTGATGCGGTGGAAGCGTGGTGATCCCGAGAGGTTTGTGTGGATACCATAGATAGCTTGAACACGTCAACTATTTAGGTTTTGTGGTTCGACTCTACAGTTGAGTGAGAGATCTCAACCGAAAATTAGGTATGAAAATTTTTGAACACCCGGTTTACCCTATTTCACTTGGATCCTGGAGGGTTTCGGTTAAATTTTGCTGCACTATTTGGCTCCCGAAACCCAACAATAATTACATTTGATTATGTCATACAGGAAACATATAATAAACGCAATTACTTGATTAATGCCTTAATAAAATATCATGAGCCAATGTGAAAAATACAATCATCTCGTGGTTGGCTTTTGGGCATGAGACTGACATTAAAATCCTCTGGGATCCAAGTGAAATGGAATAAATCAGGTGTTCAAAATTTTTACCTAGTTGGCTGGCATCTTTCACCCAATTGCTTTGCTGAATCACAAAACTTGAACAATTGACCTGTTTATGCTCTCCATGGTATCCACACAAACCTGTCAGATCACCACACTTCTACCACATTCCAAATGCATCCTTCAAAGAAAGACAAGAAGAATGTGCACCTGGAACTTTTCATAACCCTTCTGATTTCATCCTTTAGGTGGCTAGGGCTTGGGCTACAAAAATTCTCACTACATGATGTATATATAGCGAGGCTTAACTCTCAAGCCTAATAGGTTTCATGGGAAAAATTAAATTAGGCCTAATTTTGGACTTCATAATAGGTCAACCATTGGGCCAATTATTAATCCAAAATTGTCATGAAACCAAAACCCAAACAATTTGGCCCATGCGCTCAAATAATCCAATTAGCTCTATGTGTGTGACCTAATAGGCTCCTATCACATTGGCAATGATCATAAATCACTTTTATGATCATGAACAAAGAACGGTGTCTAACAATACATAATTTCTACCCAAGTGACAAGATAGTCGATGATTTGGCTAAACCTCTATAATTATTATTCAAATATGTCACTATCCCTTTATCCAAGATATCAAGACCAAGCATGAGGCATGGAATGTGTCATCCTTATACAGCCAAATCTAAGGTTTCTTGATTACCAAGTAGACTGACTAAAACTGATGACATTGATATCCCATATCAACTCATCCGAGCATGGCCATCCATTTTCTCAGTCTCACTCATTCAAGGGGCTCGAAAATATCACTTCCGTTACATAGGAGGGACAAATTCCATCTTGATCATACAAAACCCTCCACATGATATGTAACATACCCAATGACCACCTTCATGTTTGCTCAGTTATGAGCAATAACAGGAAGTTCCAAAGTATATGACTCACAGGTAGGAAACCTTGATGACCTTAGGTCAAAGGGCTACATATACCATCATCACTATGAGAATCACTTATGACACTCATATAACGATCCATGTAGCATTCTCATGGTGGGTCGGTCCAGTATACAAATTCTCCAACTTGTACCCATATGTAGACTACATATCTCATATTAGTCTCCCCACATGCTAGTCTTTATGTATTATTCTAGGATTATAATTATGTTTGATTATATTATGTAGATACAAATAGCAAACACAATTATTGGAATGATACCTCAATAAAATATCATAACTCAATGTCCAAAATACAATCATCTCATGACTGGCTTTCGCCACAACACTAACAATCTCCCACTTGCACTAAAGCTAATCATCCATGTATCTAATACTGATGCACCTAGAATGACTATTATGCTTTTCCTGCATAAAGGGTTTTGTCAATGCATCAGCAATGTTGTTGTTTGTTGAAGTCCTTGATATCTTTAGATCAACCCTTTTGATGATCTCCCTGATGAGATGATAGCATCAGAGTTTATGTTTAGATCGTTAGTGAGATCAAGGTTCCTTAGCCTGTGCAATTGCTTCATTGTTATCACAATAGAGATCAGTCAGTAATACTCGAAACCACTCCATGTTCTATGAAAAAATTTTTGAACCAAACTACCTCCTTCGCAACATCAGAGGCAGCAATGTACTCATATTCTATTGTAGAGTCACCTATTGCATCTTACTTTGAACTATTCCACCTCATAGCATCACCATCAATGTAAAACACATAACCGGATTGTGATATGAAATCATCCTGATCAGATTGGAAGCTAGCATCGATGTAACCCCTTAAAATGAGCTCATCTTTGCCTCCAAAGAGCAAGAATGCATTCTTAGTCTTTCATAAGTACTTAAGGATATTCTTAGCAACTGTCCAGTAACTCTTACTGGGGTTTGATTGGTACTTGCTCATCATGCTTAAGGTATATGAGACATCGGGATGAGTACATATCATTACATACATGATAGATCTAATAGCTGAGCCATATGGAATCTTACTTATGCACTTTCTCTCCTCGGGTGTACCGGGACACTGAGATCTAGAAAGAGTTATACCATGTGACATGGGCAAGAACCCTTTCTTGGAGTCTTGCATGCTAAACCTCTTTAGCACCTTGTCAATGTCTGTACTTTGACCTAGGCCAAGCAATTTTCTAGTTCTATCTTTATAGATCCTAATGCCTAACACATAGGCCACTTCACCCAAGTCCTTTATAGAGAAATATTTCCCCAGTGAAGTCTTTACCAACTGTAGGTTAGGAATGTCATTCTCAATGGGTAGTATGTCATCTATATATAACAGCAAGAAGACAATAACAATCGCATTAACCTTTTCATCCTTATTTTTTATAAAGCCAAAATTTTTTATTGCTTCATCAAAATGAAGATTCCAACTCTGAGAAGCTTATTTCAAACCATAAAATGGACCTTTGTAGTTTGCACACTTTATTAGCATTTTCTAGATTGGAAAAACCCTTAGGTTTTATCATGTACACATCCTCAAGTAGCTTTCCATTAAGGAAAGCAGTTTTGACATCCATCTTTCATATTTGATAATCATAGTGTTCAGCAATAGGCAACAATATTTAGATGGATTTAAGCATGGTAACTAGTGAAAAGGTATCAACATAGTTAATACCATGAATTTTCTTGAAACCTTTTGCAACCAATCATCCTTTAAAGGTAATCACATTACCATCCATGTCAATTTGCTTCTTCAAAACCCATTTACACCCTATGGGTTTTACCCCTTTAGGTGTATCAACAAAAATCCATCCTTAGTTTTCATGCATGGTGATGGCGTCGTGTACGCCATCGTTTGTCCCCGCAGTGGCTCTACGACGGGGGTGACAGGGACCTCCTGTGGAATGTCATGGGTGGCCGTCCGATGGTGGATAGCAGGGGCCGTAAAGGATTTCCAGTGCTAGAGAGAGCCGGAAGAGTGGGCGCCCGCAAGCAGTCCAGCCTGAAACATACAGAAAATAGGGGTTAGGAGGTCCCCGGTGTGTATTCCCGGGGAGGAGCCTCCGACGCCCAAGTCAGTGCCTCTAAATGACAAAGAACGAGCATAAAATAGACTTGCGGGGGGTATTTCTCCGGCATGCGCATAAGGGGAAGAATCTCGCCAGAGGCATTTTTCTGGCATGTTTAGAGAGAAAAGAGAAGGCTAGAACTCTGGAGCCCTCCAAAAGGTCTCATCTCTCTCTTTCTCAAGAGCCTTTCCTGCTGTAAATAGGGGAAAATGAGCCCCTCTGATTGTGACACGTGTATGGACGGATGCCATCCGTACCTCTAAGCAGAAAAAAGGGGCCAGCCGTATGCAGGCTTTCTCGGGCAGTGATTTGTCGAGAATCGTGTCTCAGTGTGCCAGAGCACGGACTACANTGGCCTGTCAGAATGCTTGAGGTCAACGTCTAGTGCGTACGGGCGAACATGTCAGAGACTCCTTTGCGTCACCCATCGCTCCTCCGAGGTCCCTTCGGCCGACGTTACTTTTCAGGGGGACGAACAGGGACCTCTTCCCGGGGTGATACCGTCTCTCCGGGGTTACCCACTCTTCCGAAGTCGGTTCGTTCATCCTCTGATGGAGAGGCGATATGGAAATTTTCTGAGGTTGGTACGATGGGGCTTCCGAGGTCATATATGTCAGGCGTGTGGCCCCCTCCTCCGAAGTCAGTGGTCAGGGCGATAGCACTTCGGCCATCACATGGATTCCATCTCAGACTTTATGGCCTTTAGCCACTTCTCAAAGTCAAGCCCTGACCTAGCTTGTTGGGAGGTTTTAGGCTCATCCAGATCCATGAGCATGACATCACTAATGTAATTCATGAGAAATCCATATCTCTCAGGCTCACACTAAATCCTACCAGACCTACATGGGCTTTGTGCTATAGAAATAGACTCCTGAACCACAACATCCTGTGGTGTTTCCTTAGGTTCTATTTCAAGTTTGATGTTCCCTAGTTGTTCTTGAATTTCTTCAAATTCTACTCTCCTCCCACTGGTCCCTTTAGAGATAAACTTTTTCTCTAGAAAGACACTAGTTTGAGCAACAAACACCTTTTGCTCAGAAGAATTGTAGAAACAGTAACCCTTTGTTTCTTTGGGATACCCAACAAAAAGACATTTATGAGATTTAGGCCCTACCTTGTTAGAGGATTAAAGTTTCATGTAAGCCTCATAGCCCTAAATCTTTATAAAAGACAAACTAGGATGCCTTTCACTTCATATCTCATATTATGTCTTTCAAACCAATTTAGATGGAAGTTAGTTTAGTGTAAAATCGGCTGTTTCTAAAGCATGTCCCCAAAAGGCTTTTGGAAAGTCAACTTGACTCATCATAGATCAAACCAAGTCTAATAGAGTTCCATTTCTCATTTTAAAAACACCATTCCATTGAGGTGTATTAGGTGGAGCGAGTTGTGATACTATACCACACTCCTTTAGATAGTCAAGGAAGTCTCGATCTAAGTATTCTCCACCTTGATCTGATAAAAGTGTTTTGATACTCTTCTCAAGTTGATTATCTACTTCATTCTTGAATTCTTTGAACTTTTCAAAGGATTTTAACTTGTGTTGCATGAGATACACATAGCCATGTCTACTGAAGTTATCAATAAAGGTAATGAAGTATTGGACGCCTCCTCTAGAATGTGAAGATATAGGGCCACATACATCATTATGTATGAGTCCTAGTAAGTGATTAGCTCTTTCATTTTGCCCAGAGAAAGGATTTTTGGTCATCTTGCCCAATAAACATGACACACATGTCTCATATGATTCAAAATCAAATGAGTCCAAGAGTCCATCCATATTGAGCTTGGATATGTGCGTCTCATTTATGTGGCCAATATGACAGTGCCAGAGATAGTTCGGGTTCGAATCATTCAATCTGACCTTCTTGGCATTCATATTATAGATTTGATTTTTAAGTTCTAAAACATACAAACCATTTCTAAGTCAAGCACTACCATAAAAAAATTCATTCAAAAAAATGGAACAACACTTGTCTTTTGATATAAATGGAAACCCTTTCTTGTCCAAGCAAGAAATAAAAGTCAAATTTCTACTAATAGTAGGCACATAATAGCAATTTTCCAATTATAAAATCAATCCATTTGGTAAAGTAACAACATAAGGCCCTACAGCTAATGCAGCAACTTTTGCTCCATTTTTGACACGTAGGTCCACTTCACCTCAGGCCAAGTTTTTACTCCTGTTTAGATCCTACACATTTGTACAAATGTGAGATCTACATCTAGTATCCAATACCCAAGATGAGGAATTAGAAAAGTTAGCTCTATAACAAAAATAAATGAAGTCGAAGTCTTACTTCCCTTTTGCTTCTTAAGTTCCTCAAGATAGATCTTGAAATTGTGCTTCCAATGTCCAAGTTTCTTACAATGGAAGCATTCATCTTCCTCAACCGCACCATTGGATAGTTTTAGTGCACCTAAGGAAGAAATAGCATTGGACTTTCCTTTAGCTTTATTATTCTTCTTGTTGGCTTTTCCCTTTCTCTTGCCCATCTGAACCATCATAATGGGCTTCGCCTTGTTAAAGTGTTGGTCAGCGGTTTTCAACATGTTGAACAATTCAGGGAGGGACTTTTCAAGATCATTCATGTTGTAGTTCATGATAAACTGACTGTAGCTTTTGGGCAATGATTGTAAAACTACATCAACAGCGAACTCTTTTTAATGAGCAAATCCCAAACTCTCAAGATTCTCAATGTACCCAATCATCTTGAGCACATGAGGACCCACGGGACTTCCCTCATACATTTTACATTGAAACAATGCCTTAGAGGTCTCAAACCTCTAATGCCCAAATTGTTCTTAGAATAGCATTTTGAGATGCTCGATCATATCGAATGCCCACATGTTTTTCATATTGCTTCTTATGCTTAGATTCCATGGTAATAAGCATGAGTCAAGCAACAACTAAAGCATCATCAAAAATATTTCTTGTGAGCATCCCTTTTAGCTCGTAGAGCATTGGTAGTAGGCTCATTTGGAATGGGCTGCTCTAGGACATAAGTCTTTCTCTCTTGCTTCAGGACTATCCTTAAGTTTTGGTACCATTTGACAAAATTTGGTCCGATTTAGCTTTTTCTTCTCAAGGATTGATTGCAATGAAAATGTTGATGTGTTTTGTGTCATGGTAATCTACAACAGTAAATATATAGTGCAAGATTCATGGATTTTGATTCATTTAATAAAGAATTTTATTAAATGATACTCCCATTATTTTATTCAAAATAATAACCCCCTATATTATTTCAGAACTCCTCTGTGCTAAGGTATTTTAGTGGCCAAGATCAGTATTTCACCATAACTTGAGTCAGCTTTGGCTTTTCTCTCAAATCATAGCTATTCAGGTGGGCAACCCCTTTCTAATGACATCTAATGTAACACTTGGATAGTTGGGATGACTTAGTTTAGTTGGTCCCAAAGTTAGCAATTTGGATATCGCTCTTATCCCATCGTGTCTTACCAAGATAAACATAGGTGTTATGGCTCTCCTAGTTGAAGGCTTGTTTGAAGAAGGTAAAGTGCTTTAAATCAAGTTTGAAACCTTAATTCTAGTCCACATAGCAAGAGTTAGTAAGTTTATCAAAAGTTCACTAAGTCCCGAGAATATTAAGGCACTAAATAAGGTTCGGGGGCCAAAATGGTAATTTTTACATTCTGAATAGTTGGGCTAGATCCCGAGTGTTGAAAATGAGTTTTTATAACTTAACTTTTAACTTTAACCTAAACTTAGATGAAATAAAGAAGATTTACTAAATGAGGGGACTTATTTGTAACTTTTTAAATTCTTGAATGGCTTTACAATTAACTGGCATATAAAATTGGTAAAGGAGAAGAAGCATGCCATTTTCACTTTTAAACCCAAGCTCACCCTTATCCCTACCAATCTTATGTGATTCCAAGCCCAAAACCAATAGTTTTTTTATCGAAATTGAAGCCATCAAGGATAAAAAAGTTATGGAAGGCTTATTTCAAGCATGATTTCAAGTTTTGAAGCTTGGAACTAAGTTTCCCACTTTCTCCTATTCTTGATGCGAGGTAACACCTGAGTTCTCGGTGAATTCTTGTTTATTAGATGTTTGGAAACTTGGGTTTTTGTTAGAAGGTAGAAATTATGTAATTTTGTGCCTTTGGCTACTTGGAACTAGGTGCAGCTTTGTAGAACTTGAGTTCTTGAGGAAGAGTTGCTTATTTCATTCTTGTGAAGTGAAGTTAAGGTAAGGGAGTTGTGTTTTCAAGTTCAATTGATGCTATTGGATTGAGCTTGCTTGATGAATTCAAGTAGTTCTAGCAATAGAATTAGTTAGTGGGCAAGGTTGGATCATGGTGGACTATGTGGTTTGTGATGATGGGAATGGTGTTATAATACATCATAGGTTGGCTTATGATAGTTGGTTGTGATCTATGCAACATGTTTTATATGTATGTGAAGTTTGGAGGCTATCCATCCATGTTTGATATGTTTGGAAAGTGCCCAAAGTTCATAACAGTGAAATTGGAAACTTTCTATGTTGTCGCAGGTATTGGCGATGTGTCACCAATCATTGCCAGTACCCGCGATGCATCACCATCACCACGAAAGTTGGCAATTCATTACCAAACATGCAAACACATTGCTATAGGCATAATGGCTGAAATTTTCCAATTTTGCTAAAGAGGTCGGGGGGAAGACCTAAGGGGCTTCTTAGGGTACCTTGGCATTCAAGCATTCTGGGGGTACTCAGAGTCTTCCAAAAGTCTTTCGAGACCTAGGTGTTTTTTTTATTTTTAAGAATTCTTCTGGTTACTTCTACCATAAGAAAGAAAACTAGTTTGCAAAATATCATAACTAAGTATCACTAGCTTGGGTGAGAGATTTAAACCCCTTGGCAACCTAGTTGTGCCGTTAGCCACAAGGTTGCTAGGTGAAACCTTAGTGCACCTAGCCTACAAGGTCTTTATGGCCTCGTTTACAATAGTCCTACCATAGTGCCGTGGACAGCATTAAAAGGAGAGGTTCAACTGGTGGCTTATCACTAGTTAGGCTAGCAAGCCAAGCTTGGTAGAGGACAAGGCTATGCCTTGTAGTTCAAGGACCAGCATGGGGAGTGGTCCTAAAGGACCTAGGTATATGCATATATTAGACCCTCAGGCTGTATGAGCTCACAGCAGGTTACATATGTTCTCATATGTGGAGTCCTTAGTAACTTTTCTTGTAAAGTGAAGACCCTTACTGAGAATTTTTGAATTCTCACTCCCTAGTTATGTTGTGCAGATTCTAAAGTTGTTGGGCCGGGTAATCATTGAGGGTTATTGTGGTAATTGGCCTTTATTGCAAGTATTTTACTTGAGAATTTTTATGATTCTAGTCTACTTGGGTTACTTGTTGGTTAAGTCACAGTGCTAACTATAGTCTTCTTTTGGTCACAGAGCCTAGTAGCACGTGGACAAGGACTTTTGTGACTCACCACTGGGACTTCCATCCAAGGTGGGAGTTAGTTCAAGAAGATCTTGGTTGAGGCTTGTATACATAGTACTCTTAGTTGCCTCCATTGTCTATGTTTTGAGGAGTCCTAGACTCTAGGTTTGCTCTTGGGTGAGGGCATTAGTCGACTTTATGTATGAATGCTCCCACACAGTTGTTATGTGTAGTAAACTTACATAAATGTTGATTTTGTATGCTTTGGCTATTTGAACTTGTTTTCTTTGGAAATGTCTTCGCCAAGTCAATGTTTTATGGCTTTTGTTAATCCGAGTCAAAGCATAAAAAGATGCATCTTGCATATTCTAAGTTAATCAACTAGTATCATGGAATTTTAATCCGCGCACATATACAGCTAGCCAATTGCAACCACTGTGAGACTAGCTCTCATAGGCTTCCTAGGCAAAGGCCAAGGATCACCGTGTTAGTTTTTGTATTAGAGCTTAGAGCTCACTTTATAGGTATTGGAGGCTAAGGTAGAGATCTAGTTTTGGGAAGCCCATGTGCTAGGATAGTTAGTATTGACCAAGATTTAGGGAATGTCGCTTGACTTTGGTTGCAGGTTGCTATGGTTGACACTAGGTCAGGAGCTAGAGTACCTGATGAAGGTTCTAGGGACCTAGTTGTGGCAAGGCTGGATGAGATACTAGGGTGCTTAAGGGGTTAACTCAGACTATGACCCAAGTGGCACAGGGTATGACTACCATCATGACTGAGTTGTTTCAAGACCATTAGGATATAGAAGTTGTTCAGGGGAAGAATAATCCATGCCAGGATTAAGAGAGGCATGCTGAGCAACAACAAGTGCCTAGGGCTCATGAACGGAGAAATCATGCTCATGATGAAGAAGAGGAGCCAGAGGTTATGGAGGCTCCAAGAAAGAGAGACACCCCGCATCAGATGAGGTTATTAGAAAAATTTAAGACTGTTGACCCACCAAGTTTTGATGGGATAGGTGATCCTGATCGAGTAAAATATTGGTTATCCAGGATGAATCGACTTTTCACTTATGGGGGTTATGAGTCTGAGCAAAGGATGGCCTTAACACCTTTCTTTTTGAGAAGGAAGGCTAGTTTATGGTGGGATGATGTGATGAAGATGTTGAGAGAAAGTAATGGTAGTCAACCAGAGCACAAGAAAAAGATGCTCAAATGGTCAGACTTCAAGAAAAAGTTTCGATAGAAATTGATGAATACTCATAAGTGTATTGCTATTAAGGGTTTAAATCATCATTATACACTTTGAGTATGATTAATTTCTATATCCTGAGCATTTTTCCACTTAGTTGCTATTCACATATTTTTACTATTTATATGCATTTTTACTATTCACTGAGTCACTACTCACCTATTACTATTCATACACGTATTTCCCTGTTCATATGCATTTTACTATTCATCAATATTAAATAATTAGTTTTTACGTAGGTAAAATCATCACTTGGTGGCCCTTCATGAGAAAAATCATATCTGGAGCTGTAGATGTCGGAACTGAGTGACTCCAAATTCATCTGAAAGCCAACACATAGATCTTCAACTCTGCTTCATTCTGTGAGCTAATTTGATCATTTAAGTTCCCAAAATCTGATTATAGATGAGACCCTTCATTATTTTGTGTGCTAAAGAGCAGTTTTGATAGAAAAATCATAACCTGAGCTACGGATGTCTGATTTAAATGAGCAAGCTATCGATTCAAAGCTAAAGAGGAGATCTACAACTTCTATGCATTAAGGAAGAGCTGATCTTATGTCTACAATGGTCAAAAAATTAAAAGAAGTTAAGGCCCGCCATTGTTAATTTGTATTTACCTACATTTAACCATTTTATTTTTACCATTTCACCTACCCCAAAACTCTATAAATAGGCACCTTGGGGGGAGGGTGAAGGATTCCATTTTCTTAGGCCATTTCCATGTTCTTGTTTCATCTTTAGCTTTTCTTCTTTAGTTTTGTTCTAGTTTTCAATACCAAAGCTCTGTCCAAGTGTTTTCTCGTTCTTGTTCTTTTTCTTTCTTTTTATTTTTCAATCCATGTTCATTTCATGTTTCTACATGTTGTTTACTTTTATTATGTCTAACTAATCTTCTTTTTGCTAAGCTGAAAGGGTGAAAGTTTTGGTATAAAGGTTATGATTGATTCGAATGGATCACAACGTTAACGGTATTTTCTTCCTTAATCTATTTAACTTCCCTCCTTTTTAAGTGGGAGTCTTGATTCATCATAGTCAATCATTGGCACAAAAGCTACTTGTTCCCTTTGTAGAACATGGCTCTGTCGGCTATATTGGAATCTTGAGTTATTGTCGACAAAGGTTGGCATGATCGATACTTGAATCCATTAGCAAGTGTTGGCATTTTAAGATCAATGAATGTTAATACTAACTAAATTCCCCAATTGGGACCTCCTCTATATGTGAATTCCAATTGAGTGGTAAGATGGACTAAAAGTTTATCCCCTAACCTTAGCTATTTTACTTGAATTTTAATTTTTAATCAATACTTGTTCACACTTTGCTCTAAATACTCTATCTTAAAATTCTGTAATTTGTATTTTTTTATTCACTTCCCTGTGGTTCAACACTCAGATTGCTGAGATTTATTACTTGCGACAACCTACACTTGGGTTACAACTACTGGAGCGCAGCAGAAATATATTAGTAAAGCTACACAGGATCAAAGGAGGATCTAGTTTGAGAATCTAGTGCAAGGAGAAATGTCTGTGTGAGAGTGTGATCAGCATTACAATTCACTCATTCAGTATGCTCCCTACATGGTTGGTAACGATGAGTTAAAGGACAAGAAATTTTTTCAAGGTCTGAAACCCGTGCTTCAGGGATACATGGTGACAGTGGACATAAGGAGTTATTGCCAAGTGGTTCAGAAGGCGTTAGCCTTAGAAAAGGAGTTTCAGGATTTGAAGGCATTTAGCAAAAAGGTGGAGGTTGGACCAGCCAACCTAGGAAAGAGCTTCGAGAAGTGAGTGATGGTTTAAAGCCAAGGTCCCTTCAAGTGAAAGAAAATGGGTTTATGCCCTAAGTGTAGATGATTCCATGGCATAAGGCCATGTACCTTGGGTACTAATATTTGCAATATCTATTGTTAAAGAAGACATTGGGCCAGGGAATGGCCATAGGCTCGACCTTGCCAAGTTCGGCCAGGAACCTACCCTTTACACCATTTGCCATAGGAAAATCACCTGGTGTAGCCGCAACAGCAGTTGACCTGAGGGTTTTTACCCTGCCGAGTCAGGTGACCAAGGAGCCAGCCGTTGTTTGAGGTAATTTTACTTTTCAAAATGGTAATGTTAGAGTTCTTTTTTATACGGGAGATACTCTTTCAATGATATCATTTGCCATGGTAGATAACTTTAAATTGCAACGAGAAATCTCAGGTAAGTTAAGCTCATCAAAACTGTAGGAAGGAGTTTTATTGTGACCAATGAGGTGGTTATTAGGTATCCCTTACAGTAAGGTGACCACAATTTCTGTTGAGTTCTGGGTGATAGAATTGAGGTTTTATGACCTAGTGTTGGGAATGGACTGGCTAAGTAAGCATTAGGCATAAATTGATTGTGCGAATCACTCAGTCGACATGACTAATGCTCAGAGAGCTAGAGTGATTTGCACAGGAGGATTAACATCCAGTGCTAAAAGTTTACACCTTAAACTTATGGATACCATCCCTATAGTCAATGAACAAGAGTATTATTCATTGAAGGGGTGGGCCATAGAGGAGGAACTTGAGAAAATTCTTGTAGCCAATTTCTTGAAGTGTTTCCAGTAGAGTTGCTCGGGTTGTCACGCAAGAGGGATACCGAGTTTGTAATCCATCTTCAGCCTGGGGTTAAACCTTTTTCAATACCACCTTACAGAATGTTAACTCTTGAGATGGATGAGTTAAAGAATTAGTTGGAGGAATTGCTAAAGAAAGGCTTTATAAGCCCTAGTGTATCACCATGGGGAGCCCTGGTGTTGTTTGTGAAGAAGAAGGATGAAACTTTGAGATTGTGCATCGACTATAGAATGTTGAATGTAGTAAGAGTCAAGAATAAGTATCCACTTCCTAGAATTGATGGCTTGTTCGATAGACTCAGAGGAGCAAAGGTGTTTTCTAGGATTGACCTCCAGTCTAGATACTTTCATATCGGAGTTAAGGAAAAAGATATCATGAAAACTGCCTTCAGGACAAAGTATGGACACTATGAGTATACAATTATGTCATTTGGTGTGACAAACGCTCCAGCAGTGTTCATAGAAGCTATGAATCAAATTTTTAGACCATTATCTAGATCAGTTTGTTGAAGTTTTCATCGATGACATTTTGGTGTACTCACAGACTACCCTAGGACATGAGGAGCACCTTAGGATAGTTTTGCAAGTGCTAAAGGATAATCAGTACTACACAAAGCTTTCTAAGTGTGAGTTGGTCTAAAAGGATTCAATTTTTGGTGGCGCATCATCAGTGCTCAGGGTCTGTCAGTTGATCCTGAAAGGGTTCACGCAGTAGTTGAGTGGAAGAGACCAAGTGAGGAGTTTTTTGGGTTTGGCAAGCTACTACAGGCAATTCATAGAGAAATTCTCTATGATAGCTACACCGTTAATGGCCTTGACCAAGAAAACTTAGAAGTTTGAATGGAAACTGAAGTGTGAGGAAGCTTACATAGAGTTGAAGAAAAGATTGACTAGTGCACCGATACTCATTCTACTAGATCCGAACAAGGCTTTTACAGTATACACTGATGCATCGGGTTCTAGTCTAGGGTGTGTATTGATGTAGGAGAGTCAAGTGATCACCTATGGTTCAAGACAGTTAAGGCCTAATGAGTTGAACTACCCCGTTCCCGATCTTGAGCTAGTAGCGATAATCTTTGAACTCAAGCTGTGGAGGCATTACTTGATGGGGAGGTCATTCAGGATCTTCACTAATCATAATAGTTTGAAAAACTTGTTCACACAGAAGGATTTAAACATGAGGCAATGTTGATGGATTGAATACATAAAAGATTATGATTGTTTAATCGATTATTGTGCTGGAAAAGGGAACATTGTAGTTGATGCGTTGAGCTAGAAATACACAGGAGTGATCCTATCTAAGGATTAGGCTATGAATTCCTTATAAGGAGCTTTAGGGGATTTTATTTCAGCTTTGTATGACTTTTGGAAAAATGAAGAGAAATCCTTTGTCTATATTCTGGAAATACAATCAACTTGGTTATTAGAGTTAAGGACGCTCAAATAAAAGATCCATTGTTGAAGAAAATTTCAAGAGAAGCGAAGCTTGCTACTGTGAAGAAGGAATTCCAGTACAAGGATGGGACACTATACCACAGAGATCATCTCTATGTACCGAATGTTGAAGGACTTAGGCAGTAAGTCCTACAAAAGGCACATAGTAGTACTTTAAACGTTCACCCTAGCATTAGTAAGATGTATCATGACATGAAAATGAATTTCTAGTGGCCAAGACTTAAAAGGGATACAGCAAGACATATGACAAAGTGCTTGACATGCCAAATGGTTAAAGCTGAACATCAGAAACTAGCATGCACCCTTTAGAGTTTACCTCTTCCAGTGCAGAAGTGGGGGTCCATTACTATGGATTTTTTAGTAGGATTGCTGAATACCCAGAGTCAGCATGATGCTATATGGGTAATGTTTGATCGGTTGATGAAGTCAGCACACTTTATACCTATCAGGATCACTTATACATTGGAGAGGTTGGCTCAGTTGTACCTCAAGGAGATTGTGAGACTCTATGGTATACCAGATTAGATTATATCAGATAGAGATCCTTAGTTTATGTCACGGATTTGGAATGCTTTCTAGGAGGCATTAGGAAGCAAGGTTAGTCTCAATACCACTTTCTATCCTCAAACTGATGGGTAGTCTGAGAGAGTGATCCAAACATTGGAGGATATGTTACATATGTGTGCTGTTGATTTCTGAGGTGATTGGGACCAGTGTTTACCATTCATTGAATTTGCTTATAATAATAGTCATCAAACTATTTTTGGTTTGGCACCATACAAGGCTTTATATGGAAGACATTGTATGACACCCCATTGTTGGGCATATCCTTCAGATAGAGTTATTGTTGGCCTTGAAATCATAGCTAATACCACAGCTAAGGTTAAATTAATCCAAAAATGAATTAAAGTAGCCAATGATCGGTAGACTAACTATGCCAATCTAAGAAGAAGATATTTAAGTTTTAAAGGTGGGGACAAAGTACTTCTCAAAGTGTCACCCATGAAAAGAGTTACCCGTTTTGGGTAGAGGGGTAAGTTAGCCCCTAGGTACATTGGACCCTATGAAGTTTTGGAGAAGATAGGAAAGGTTGCTTATCAATTGGTGTTACCACCTAACCTATCCCAAGTGCATAACATGTTTCACGTTAGTTTTCTAAGAAAACGCACAATGGATCCAAGATAGGCAGTCAATCCTTCAGTGGTACCCATCCATAAAGACTTGACCTACCGCTCAGATACTTGATAGGCAAGTCAAGAAACTCCAAACCAAGTGGATTCCAATGGTTAAGATCCTTTGGTCTAACCATAGTGAAAAGGAAGCTACCTGGGAAATGGATCAAGATATGTTGAAAAGATATCATAGTGTTTTTCTAGAGTTGCAGCAAAATTTGGAGGACCAAATTCCAAAATGAAGGGAGAATGTTATGGCTCTCCTAGATGAAGGCTTGTTTGAAGAAGGTAAAGTGCTTTAAATCAAGTTTGAAACCTTAATTCAAGTTTACATAGCAAGAATAAGTAAGTTTATCAAAGTTCACTAAGTTTTAAGCAAATTAAGAAACTAAATAAGGTTTAGGGGTAAAATTGTAATTTTTGCATTCTGAATAGTCGGGCGAGGTGCCGAGCATTGAAAATGAATTTTTATAACCTAACTTTTAACTTTAACCCAAACTTAGTTGAAAAAAAAATTGACCAAGTTTGACTAAGGTTACCTAATGGAGGGGACTTATTTGTAACTTTTTAAATTCTTGAATGGCTTCATGGTTAAGTGGCATATAAAAATAGTAAAGGAGGGCAGGGCTGCCATTTTCACCTTGGAACCCAAGCTTACCCTTCTCTCTACCAATTTTTTGTGATTCCAAGCCCAAAACCAAAAGTTTTTTTTTAAAGAAATTGAAGCCACCAAAGATATACAAGCTATGAAAGGCTTGTTTCAATCATGAATTCAAGTTTTTGAAGCTTGGAACTGAGTTTTCCACTATCCCCTATTTTTTATACGAGGTAACACTCAAGTTCTTGGTGAATTCTTATTTATTAGATATTTGGAAACTTGGGTTTTAGTTAGAAGGTATAAATTATCTAATTTGTGCCTTTGGTTGCTTGGAACTAGGGGGAGCCTTATAGAACTTGAGTTCTTGAGGAAGAGTTGCTTGTTTCTTCCTTGTGAAGTGTGTTAGTGTTGTACCCAAAAGCCAATCACGAGATGATTGTAATTTTGCACATTGAGTCATGATATTTTATTAAGGCATTAATCCAGCAATTATGTTTGTTGTTTTGTTTC
>KK906316.1:2673-16734 GCA_000696445.1 Aquilaria agallochum
TAGTTCTTCCAGACATATATGTTCTTGTTTTAATTATGCTATATTTGAGAATATTTTATTTTAATTACGTTTGCATAGCTGTGTAATGTTTATTGCTGAGTAAAGCTGGGGGAACTTTTGAATTTGTATGTTAATTTCGAATGATTTTCAAACTAGGAAAAATACGAAACAACTGAAACCTGGAACATTTAATGTACATTACCAATGTGCAACCGAGGTTTACCAACTCACGCACGTTGGTAATTACCGACTGTCATCCTGTTACCAACGCCTATGCAAGTTGGTAATTATCAACGGCTTCATAACAACTCCCTTACCAACTGATGTAAGTTTGTAACTACCAACACGGGTTCCTACCGACTGTCCTGACAGTTGGTAACTACAGCTACGCGATGGAAACCAAGCCTGGTTCCTGACCGTTGGTAATTACCAACGTGTACACGTTGGAATTTACCAACGTATTATTAATTGCGCGTTGGTAAAAAATTTTCCAACGTATAAAATACCAACTTGCGTTTACCAACGGCTCCGTGTTGATAAATTCAGTTTACCAACGCGCAACAGTTGGTAAATAGCAATTGATAAACACCTAAATTTTAGTAGTGTGCATAGCCAAACTAATGTCTAATTAAAAGGACTATATAGTTTTGGTTTCAGGCCTTCAAGATTTCTGATGTATTTCAGTTGATGGACATAGTTCCTCCCAAATCTATATGTTTTTTCTATTTAATCACACACATTGATAAGCCAACAATGGCTGATTCGTTAGCTAAACTACTAAAAAAGAGGTATTTGCTGGTGTCAATAATCTACGACGTTAGTTGTAAATGAACCTTTAAGTTTATTACATTCATATGGTTGTTTTGGTTGATTTTCACATACTGTTTTGGATTTTACCCCTTATATACTGGCATCTAATAGCTCAAGTGTATGGTTTTTGGTACATAGGAGAGAGGTTAAGGCAACTTCTTTTTCTACTTTTGACACCCTATTTGAGATTTATTTATGGTCTTTGCCCCATGTACCTACCCAGTATTGCCTAAGAGGAAACCTTAGGGTTGATGTAATTTTCCTAAATTATAATGCACCATACAACGGAAGTAATAATTAACCTAAAGTAGAATTTTCCTTGTGTTTCTCATTTTATTCCTTTTTGTTTTATTTAACCATTTGCGTTGGGCTCTCATTAGCCTAACTATGAATAATGTGTCTCATATTCAACGAAGTGCTAGAAGGGAATAAGCTCATTCTCTTCTACCCACATTCCCTATTCAGAGAAGGGCAGTGAGCCGAACCAGCCCGTGACCAGACCGGACTGGCTGGTCCTGGGCCTAGGTTTGGGAGGATAGGGCACAGCCTGGGTAATTAAGTGCCTGACCTAGGCTGGCCTTAACCTGAGCCCGGGTCTGGTTCGTGCTGGTTTTGTGCAATTTTTGTTAATTAAAAGGTCAAACGACACTTATAATTAATTTGAACATGCATTGCGTTATAGGATAAAATGACAAAACATTTCAAAACATTGTCCAAAATTAAAACCTATGATATGTGCTTAATTAAGAGCATAGCCAAATCAAATATAAACTAAAAGAAATGAAAAAATCAAACCTCGTAATCAGATAGTACCTCATCATCATAGCTCTTTTGGTCTTGCTTTCAGAGTACAGCGAGACCCCAATCTTAATTGTATACGCAGACTTTCACTGCCTCTGGTATCAATTTTGCTCGTATCTTCAATATTACCTTCTTTCTTACACTAAATGTTGTCTCAGATGTCATGTTTGAGACCGGAACTATGAGAATATCCTAGGCAATGATCAACAATATGGGGAACCTTAATCTCTTTTGTTTTCACCATTTCAATATGTCAACGTCGCTTAGCTCGAACAATGTGTTGAAATAGTCATCCACCTCAGCCAAACCTAAAGTTGTTGCCCATGGAAGTTTGAGTATTTGGAGGGCCAAGTTGAATCTTGATAAGGTTAATCTTCTAGGATGCTCGATTTGAGGAGCTTTATATCTTATCTTATTTGAATGTCTTTCACAATGTAACTTATGCAAGGGTTGCAAGTGCTTGGAAGCAGTAGCAGAAATGGCTAAAACATTTACATACGTCATTTCTAAATAAGTATGAAAAATGCCTTTAAGCAATATTGTTGTGCTTGTCATTTTCACATATGGATCAAATAAAGATGTAACTAAAAAAATGGGGAGAATGTTTTAGAAATAGTAAAGCTACTTTACCCGCATGGCTTCCACCATCGGTTTCAAAAACTCATCATCTTTATACTAATGTAAAGCATATGTTATGTTCACTAAATGAAGCAAAACTTAATGGATGGTTAAATAGTAAACACCGGGAAAAAATTTGGTGGCCTCGTAAAAAAATTTAGCAATTCACCTGATTTAAAACATTTGTCACATATTTCAGTGGTAAGGAATTCATAATTCAACTTCATGTTCATGAAATGAGTCAACAAATTTGAATATGAATATGCATCAAACAACATCAAATGAGTGGAGTTCAGCGAGTTAGACAATCCAATTTAAAACATTTCCAAGAAAAAAGTTTTTTATTTTGAAAAGAAAACCTTTTGAATTCACAAAATACAACATATCTTGATTTCAAATATAACAATAAATTCTAAATAGGGATAATTTCATTTTATAAAACTTTTAAACCTTTTTGCACACATATGTTTAAAATATGGCACACACATTTAACATGAAAGAATGCACCGTCAATGAGTGGTTTCAATTATCAGCTTAAAAGCCAAGCAACAACATTATTGCTCGATGTATTGTCAAATGAAATGCAAAGGACTTTATCAGTACAAAAATATTCACACAAAGTTTCAAATATGCAATGAATGATGTGAAATTAGGTATAATCAGTTTCTATAACACTAAATGACAGTATAGGTTTTTAGATCATCCAATTTGAATAAATCCAATGAGCCACCATGCAATAAAATGATTGACCAATGGGCGATATCCACATGTCAAAACTAAATGGCACACAATGATCAAAAGTAGATAAATAAGCTTACAAATTTGATTTACCGGTTTTTAATAATTTAAAGCTCTTCCTCTTAGCTATTTTCCTAGAAATTTTTCTAAATACAGGATTTATTTGTGAGCTAATCCAAGATACTAAGTGCACATCTTCTACTTGTAAAAATGGGTTTTCGGTAAGCATCATCCAATTTACCATGCTTTTTCTATATGACGCTAAATCATTCCAATGCAGGAATTCTTTTTGGAGGACAAAATTTTATTAAAATGCTTCCATTTCACGTACCTCAAATCCCCTTCCCAAACAATCTCATAATGCTTCCAAACCCAAGCCATTAGCCTCAAGGATTTAACTTGTGCTCATGTATCCTCGAGTTGATGGCTCGTCGGCATCGGTTAGGTTGACAGTTTTTTATCCTTGACCCGTGCCACCTCTACCTCTTCAACATCATCACTGGATAATTGATTGTCGAGACCCAATTCATAGTTTGTCATGGCAATTTGGCTATTCTCTTGCAATTCCTTGATATGGATGCCTTTATTGGTCGGCTGAGATTGGTGGCGGAATAAGCCTCTAAGGCTGGTGGTGTTGGTGGTGCGGGATGAGGAAGTCTCTGTAGAGTTGTCCTTTCCTTTGAAATCATGAGTGTATGAATAATAGTACTAATTAGAAAAGAAAATTATGAGGAAATTATGAAGAGATTAGGAAGAAATAACCATGGATGCCTGTGAAATAAAAAAGAATGCCTGAGAAATCAAGAGAGGATGTAGTAGAGGGAGAAGAAAAATTACAAATTTAGTGTAAAAAGGATTGGAAATGGGCCCCCTATTTATAAGGGAAGGCCAATTTTTTTTTTGACCAAAACAACCTTAAATTCTAATTGTTGAGGCGGATAAAAGTGGAAAATGGAGGTCAAAATGGAGCAGAAAACCATTGGGGGCTGCAAGTGTAATTATGCCATTTTTTTATGTGCCTGCCCGTTGCAAAATAGCACTTAGGCCAGGATTGGACCAACTCGGGGCAGTCTGTGCCTGGGATGCAGGTTGGGCCGGGTCGGGTCGATATCCAACTTCATCTAAATGAAGGCCATACACTCCCCGCATCTTTCTAGGTTTTACCCGGACCCATGTCGGACCGAGCCTTGACTGATCCATGCTAGTCCTGGTCTAGGCTGAGTCAAACCGGCCCAAGTCCTACCTATATCCCTATTTGACTTGTTTTATATACTTTTTTATTGTTATTTAACTTATCTTTACACATAAAAGTATTACTTGCTTTAAAACCTCCCTAACCTCATCATATGCAGCTCAATTGGAATTTATTAAACTCTAATATAACTACCAAATACTAGAGATCTTGTACAAAAAAATGTATTTAACATGTGCATAGTTAAATGTTAATAAGAAAAGATGCATAGATATTGGCAGTACAATTGGCTTCTCCATTTATATTTTTGGCTCAAGCCTACATCCGCTTGACCACAACACGTTAACAATGTCTCAGCCCACTTATGATGGCTTAAACTTCTAACCTTAAGGTTACAACATGCACCTTTACTAATTGACTTAAATTTTAAGGTTTTTTTTTTTAAATTTCCAATAATGGTATATTCCTTTGGAAAACACACATTTAGGACTAAATATTAAAAAAATGCACCCTTTATGTTTTTTATTTTTAAAAAGTGTTTGCCATTAACTGTTAGTCATACAATATTTACTCAATAAAGTGAAAAATTGGGATAAAATCCAAATATGATCCCCTAACTTTAAGCGTTGTCCTAAAGTGGTCCTTTACATTCAAAAGTGCCTATTAAAATCCCTTATCTCCCTTACCGTGTCCTATTTTGATCCATTCTATCATTTTAGTCGTTATCTTTAATGGAAAATGTCTATATGGCACTTACTTTGCCACATGGCATCCTATGTCATAATAACAAGTGGCTAGAATGAAAAAACAATAAAAATCAAGCTAACATTGACGAAACACGTGACCTTAAGGACTTGAAGTGATATTAACCTCTAATCTTTATCTTCCCTAAATCTTCTTCGATTTGAATTGTAGGCATGTCGCTGCCAACCTCCACTTCGGCCATTTTGCCTCGATTCTTACTCTGGCAAAGCTTGCCCATGTCGGCCGAGGCTACCGAAAATCTGCCTCGTATAGTGGACATCGATTCATGCATGTCTTTCGTCTAAGTTTCCCTATCCTCTCCATCATGCTCTACCACAAAAATCCTGCAAAATCACACCTAAAACTCTTCATTTTTAGTGATATCATTGACGCCCCAGAGAATGAGTCGCATTGAAATCGCATCTCATCAAAATTGAAATCACTGATGCCCTAAAGAACAAATCGAATTGAAATCTATTATTTGGCCTCTGCCTTTGTCTCCCACTAGCTTCACGGTGATATCACTGATGCCCCATAAAACGACTTAAATATTTGAGATTCAACACCGAGATAAGAAAAGGAAAGTGAAAATTAGGGAAGATTTGACGACTAAAAAATCCTCAAAGGAGATGGAGAGATGGGAGATGGAAAGATGGTGAGATAAGTATATTGCGATGAACGATGAGAATTGGGGAAGATGAGGAAATTTGGGTTAATCAACCTTTTAAGACCTAAAATTATTTGTCTATGTTAACTCTAGCCTGAGATTTATTATTATTTCGGTCTTGTCACTAATTGTCATGAAAGATGATGCCATACGGCAGTTTAGGTGTCACGTAAATAATTTTCATTAGAGATAACTCTTAAACTGACGGTAGGGACCAAAATAGGACATGGGCGTTAAGTTATGGGACTTTATAAGTCACTTTTAGAGTTGAAGGGCCACTTTAGGATGACCGTTAAAGTTAAGGGACCAAATTTAAATTTTACCCTAAAAAACTGAAATTTACAAATTAGGTAGTAAGCTTTTGTTGTTCATATTGTCCCTATGATACATGCACAAAAAATACAGTGAATAACACGAATATATCATATATTCAAACCTACAATATGACAAGAAAAAACCATAAAACATAAAGGGTACACTATAAAATTGAACCAATAAAGCATAGGGTTATTGTTCTCCCCCATGTACACTATAAAATCGAGTCATCCACTGGTAATTTTTACAGAGAATGGTGGCTGGAGAGCCATAGGAGTGAATTGACCATATTATTGATTATTTTGGTATAGTTGTGCATTTATTCATCATGCATGAACATCTACTAGTTTTGGTGGGTCTGGACTTTTATTTTGAGGGGTTATTAGAGGGCAAGGGCTGGGGTGGATTTGTATTACTTGGTATGGTGATATTCGTTAGGGGTAGGCAACTAGGAGGTGGAGGCTGGTGCTTTTACTTTCTTTTTTTTTTTGCAACGGGTGCTTTTTGCTTTATTTTATCAACTCTTCCTCAAAGTTGATATATTCTATATCATTTTATTTCAATAAAACAAATTATCTTTTCCATTAAAATATATTTATAAGCCATGAACATACATAGGACAGTGACGGAGGCTAACGATTGAGCTACGATTGCATTGTGAAAAAACAAAATATATTATTTCTTAGTGAAATATTTCATCTATTAGTTTCATTTGCATATCTAAAGAAAATATTGATGGTGAAATTACTCTTCATTCAAAAGTCAGTATGGAAATTGGGCCCCTCAAAACTTTGGTGCGATATTTACTCTTTTCGCATAACTACAATGATACACATTGGTTTTTAAGCCAATAAACAGAAGGATAAAAAAAGCATCCAAACACTTGATCCATTAAGAAGAAGTAGATGGACTGAACTCATCTAGTGGAACTATATACTATCTCTCTTTAGCTTGCATGCTCTATCCCACCACAGAGATGAACAAAAGTACAAATTTCTATACGCTGATGATGGCAGAAGCGATAGTAGAACCATTGTTAAATTAACAAGGTTGTCGAACAATAACCAACCTCTTAAGAAAAAGGACCTTGAATTTACTAGCGATGCAGCAAGGAAACTAAGAGATTGAAAGAATTAAATGAGGCAATACAAGTTTGAAGATTAAAGGGAATGGAGTGGGTTTTTTTCTCTTCAAGAAGGTTCTGAATTCTGACTCTTAAGTCAAGGGAAATATTGGTGCATTTTTATTATCAGCAAGATAAATTTATTGAAAAGAAAGTGAAGAATAGAAAAGCCTAGGTAATTCACAGGAATAACTAACCAATGGCTAAAAGAAAGAGTAAATTTCATGAATGGTCCCTAACCTTTAGCCATTATTTTCTTTTAGTACCTAATCTATTGAATATTCTGTTTTAGTCCTAAACATGTTAAAAAAATTTCATTTTAGTTCCAAAATTTATTAAAAATGTTTCATTTTCGTCCCAATTTGATGAAATTTGTTAACTCAAGGTATTTGTATGATAAAAATTTTTTAGATCATAATTTAAACAATCTGGTAACTATCTTATAATAAATTTAATTTGTATAATAATTTTTTTAACAGTTAATGAAAAATTGAAATCACCTTTTTTCTCTCTATAAATTGAACTTTTTTCATTCAGAAAGAATAAACTACTAATTTAAATTTTCTATTTACTGTAAAAAAAATATTAAACACTGAATATTTAAATTATAATTTCAAAAGTTTTTATCAAATAATTACTCTAAGTTAATGAATTTCATCTGGTGAGGGACTAAAATGAAACAATTTTAATTGGTTTAAGGTCAAAACAGAATATTCAATAGGTTAGGGATTAGAGGAAACAATGATTAAAGGTTATAGACATTTATGCAATTTACTCCTAAAAGAAAAGTAAGAATCAAAATTCTAAAAAGAAATAGAGAAAAAACACCACAAGCCCAAATATATAAGAACTCTACAAAAATAGCAAATATATTAGAAATCCATAAATAAAAAAAAGGAAATGAAGTAGATTAACCTATTTGAAAAGCAAATCCTCATTTCAGAAAAGTTCCCCAAGCGAGAATCTCTTCCAAAGTGGCCTACAAATGAAGTTGGAATTCTTTTTTATGAAAATGGTCAACTATAGACTTTAACAGAGGATGTGATCTTGTTATAGAATCAGTATGTTAGTGAAAAATTCTAGAAAATACAAAAAATTTTTGTAGTAAATAGGGGTGAGTATGGGCTGGGTAAACCCAAAACCCAACCCGAACCAACCCTATTGGGTTGGGTAAAAATAGAACATGGTTTATAGGTTGATCCTATATATAGGAGAACCGAAAGTTTTTGAGTTGGCTATGGTTCCATATGGAATCGACCCAAGGTAAAACCGAACCCGATGTATATATATAATTATATAATAAAAATCATAATATTACTAATATATCCATATATATTTGTATTTCTTTGAAGAATTATGATAGTCATCTTGTGTTTTTATATTAAACCCTTAAATTGATGTCCCAAATTGAAATAACATGGAAGTTATGAGATTATTCACCAAATTTCTCTATATTCACTTGAATCATTTCGCTTTCTGGACAGACTACTCAAGGGTCATTTTGCAATCTGTCTCTCTACTCTAAACTACTTTCTACGATACAATTCTCGTGTTTTTTTTTTAATTTATAAACCATGTGAAACTGAAAATTTATGGCATCAACATATTTCAAGTTTTGATACTAAAGAATATGGTCTTAAATACTCAGTTTTTCATGTTAAATGTCATACCAATGTATGTTAAACTAGTTGAGATGAAAAATACTCTGCAAGCAACTCTTTTGAACCATTTTGGTAACAGTGTGTTAAACTTTTTTAAATGTATCTAAGTACATGTATTTAAATGTTGATTTAATTATATATTAAGTTGAATATTTCATAAACTGATTATGGATGTAATTTTATTTAATTTTTGTGTTGTTATAGGTATATGGTATAAACCAAAAAACCTGAAAACCAGAACCAAAAAATCCAAAACCATGGTTTTGGTTCTGCTCGGTTCTTGCTTCTTGGGTTGGGTAGAAAAATTTTGGAACCGAGGCCATTTCGAGTTGGTTCGATTTTGATAGGGTTGTTTCCGTTCCACCATAAAACCGAACCAACCTAAACCATGCTCACCCCTAGTAGTAGGTAAAAAGATTTATGGCTTCAACAAGTTACCTTGACAGGTTCAATGCTTTTTAGATTGAGCTCCTTCCTCAATCAACTTTAGCCATCGCTGCCAAGGGCACCCTCCTCCATTGTCGCTTCTCTAGCATCTCCAGTAACAATGAGTTTTCCCAAGAATCAAGGATGAGGTCATAAATCTGCCAATCTATCCTTAATGTTGAAGAGCCCACCGATGCAGCTAACTCCACCGATGATGATGAACTTGAACCCAAAAACAGAATCTAAAAAACCCTAAGATGGGGGTTGATTTGAAGGAATTTGAGAGGGGAAATGAAGCGGCACTGGTCCTTGAGGAGAGGGGTAAAGCTGAATTTGGGGGTAGTGGTAAAGAAGAATCCATTAGAGCCAATGAAGGAAGGAGTGAAGTCAAAATGGTAGGGGAGGGTGAGCTAGGAAAGGAAATGGGGTCGAAGGTAAAGGATTGGTTGTTCTAGTGTTGTGGAGGCCAAAAAGGAATAACTAGGGGTGGTAAAGGGAGAAGGGGAAGGAAGGGGAGGAGATGTTGTGGTGCCAAAGCTTGCAAAAGGGAAGGAGATAAGGTGGTGCTAAAGCTTGCAAATGGTATAGGCATGGAGGAAGGAGGAGACAAGAATGTAGGAGACAGTTAGCTCCGTAAGGTCGGTGCTGAAGCAGTTGAGGTTGCGCTGAGCTAAGTCTAAAAAGCAGTGGCATTTTGAGGGTAGTTATAGATTCTGTGTCAAAGTAGAGGGCAAGAAATTTGGCAAAGACAGAGTTTGGCCAAAGGTCAAAGGCGGAGACACAATAATGTTTTTTAGGAGGTTTTTATTAAATTTCAAAGTTTCAAGGTTTTTTGGCAAAAGAAAAAATTTTCAAGGGTTAAAACCAGCTTTAACCTTGATAATCATATGTTGACCTGACTTTTTATCCAAGATAATGACTTATATCCAAAAGAGGGTCAGAATGAAACATTTTGTTGAAGATAGAGATACACTAATGAACAAAATAGAGGTTAGTGCTAGAATAAAAACAATAATTAAATATTAAAGTCCAAACATGTAGTTAACCCGAGTTTGAGGAGTATGTCATAGAGTTATAAAAAATAGTACTAATTGATAAAAAAATAATTGTGATAACTGAAAGTGATTAGAGTGGATGACTCATTTAAAAGTTATTTTGGTGATTTGCAGATTAATGGAGAGTGACGTGTGAAGTAACTTATAGAATGCTTCTGTCTCTCTCTCTCTCTCTCCCCCTCTCCCTCTCAACCCTCTCTCTCCCTCTATATAAGCATTTTATTAGAGATGAAAAATTACCAAAACCCCCTCTAAGGTATAAGGTATAGGCAAACCTATATTTATCTCATCCATGTTTTAAATACCTATACTTATCTCTTTGCAAAATTAATATCATGATACATCGTTATAAAATAAAAGAGCAACTGCCTAACTTTATCCTCCTATCCTTCTTTCTTAGAATCTTTGCCCCCGACTTCTACACCAATACAAGTCGCTCCCATGAACAAATTAAAAACTTCAATTAAAATTGGTTAAAAAACAAATCAAAGCATCATGCATCAGAATGGTTGTCATGAACTGGGCACGATCCATGAAAATTACCAGAACGATTCGACTCTTCAATCTATTTTCCCAACCCATTTCTTCGAATTCCTCGTCCATGGAGGCATACTAGCATCCGCCTCGCTTCATCAGACCGCCGCAGCAACCCCTGCCGCCGGCCACCGATACCCAGTACCAGTACCACCTCCAATACCCGCTCCAAGTGTGTCCCTGGTGCTTGTACTGATGAACTAATCCCTCACTGCCACCATTGTTCCCATCCACCATCCCCGTCACGTCCCACCATGCCCACCTTCAATGAAAGACCTTCAGAATCAAATTTCCCAATTAAATCAAACAGTATATCCTCCAAGCAGCATATGCCATGACAATGAAGAAGAGAAACAGAAGCGAACAGAACCTATGGCTGCCGATCTGCCATGGGTGTTGCCCGCCTCTTCCGCCGACGCTTAGAATGACAGCGAGCCCCCAAACGAGGCCCAACCAAAAGTGCCGCCGATCCCACCGCTAATTCTTTCTGAGAACTACACCAAGACTCTTCAATATTATCAGCAAGAAAGCAATTCCCAGTAAAGACCAAGTGAATAAGCAACCTTATACACGTGCAAATGCCAGAAAAACTTTCCTTTCGAATCCACCGCATTTTCCGAGCAACCAAACATACCGTACTGGAGATTCCGACCCGGCGCCTCTCGAAAGCCGCTAAAGAAGCCGGCATTTCCGTAGATTTAACATCGAAAGTGAGGTCAATTGAAAAGCCACAGGATTAGTCAACATTTCCAACCCCAGCCAAGCGCCATATTCGAGCATCGAGCTGACCCCGGTGATCGACCCCGCAACTCGGCAAAGCACGGAGACGCAAGATCTGCAGCAATGGCGATCGAAGGATCCAATAATCTTAGAGTTTAGCTTCCCCCATTTAACAATAAAGAAGAAAAACCAATCGCAGCCACCGCACTCGCTCATTCCATTGATGAGACTGCAAATTAATGAGTAGAGAGCGGAGAAATAGAAAATGAGGGAGAAAATGGAGGCAGATTTTCGAGGTTTGGTCTGTTAATTTTCGGTTGATTTTGTGAGGAGTGGAATGAAATGAAACTTTTTATTTCTTCGGTTAATTTTTTTCCTTTCAGATTAATTGATGTTTTCGGATTAGGCAGAGAGCAATAGTGTTTGTCGTAGTAAAATGGTAAATAACAGAGAGAGATAGAGAGAGATAGTGGTTGGCTATTAATTGACAGTGGCTAAATCGTTAGATGGGAAAACTTTAGTGCTTTGGGGGAGGGAATAAATTTCCAAGGATTAAAATTGAGATTTTTCCTACAAGTTGATGTGACATTTTTTTATTCACTATAATGATTTTCATTCAAGAAAGGATAAAAATGAAACATTACAATCAAGTTAGGGATGAAAATTGAATAAAATAAATGTTAGGAATGAAAATGAAACAACATTTAAAAGTTGGTAACTAATATTTGAACCTGAAAAAGGTGATAATGGTCCAAAATTCCAAATGCCTCTTAAAAATACAACTTATCAAAGAATGACAGCTTATATAAAGGTGACTATTTAAGGAAAACGACTTTATTGTCCATGAACCATGATTTCTGTCTACTCTTTAATATATATAGGTATAATTTTGTATAATTAGTTGTAGGCATAGTAATGATCATTACAAGAAAACTCAAATGATATTTTCTAACATTTATTTAACTAATTTTATTTGAAATGACCACATCTGAAAATAGGCTAACAATTTCTCCAATATAACAAGGATAATTCTGACATCGAAAACCAACTTTTGCATATCTCACATGTATCTAATGTGATTTTTAAAGAATATTATTTTGAATTTATCATTTTCAACAACAAAGACAAGTTGAGAAAATAAAAAAGGAAAACAAGTAATTAAGAAAATAACCAAAAAGTCTAATTAAATTTCTTAATTCTGCTTGGAGAGATGCATACTGATAGCCGAGGTGCCCATCACCAGACGAGCTCCCAGACCTGACGGAGTACCGACTTCGGCAGAGAGGAACAACCAGTCGAGGTCAGAAGGACGAACGATCCCCCTGGCCTAACATAGGGAATTCGCTTCCTTAGGAAATGGTGGGACCAACCTCAGTAGAGCGGATAGACCCTCTTCGGAAACAGAAGTATCCCTCGGAGGAACCATCCTCGGGGAATATATTCCCCGAGACGTTAGAGTAACCTCGGAAAGTACGAACAAAGCATTTAAGGAGCCTCTGACACCTCCCCATAAAAGTCATCCCCCAAGTACATTCTGACACGCTATCACTGGGACACGCCATTAGAGGGACACCTCGATACGACACTCTCGGAATGCCTAGGCTGTCAACCAGGCGACTTTTGCTGAGATAAGCGTCTCTTCGTTCCCGGAAAAGCAGGGATCACATCCCACCGGACACGTGTCGTAATCTGGGACGACCACAAGAGGAGAATGGCTTCTGTACGCCTCCTTTATAAAACACCCAAAAAAGCATTCTAGCAAGGTAAGGGAGAATAGTTCTCTTTGAATACACAAAAGAGCACATAATCCAGCTATCTGAAAGAACTGACTTGGGTGTCGGAGGCTCCTCCCCGGGAATACACACCGGGGACCTTCTAACCTACGTTTTCTGGAGTATTTCAGGTACCCTCCACTGGGGAATCTCCTCCCAAAGTGTTCTCCTCCATCAGAAGTCTGCCATACCCATACAATGACACACGATGAAGCCGCCACTGGCCATCATTTGGCGCCGTCTGTGGGAACTCTATCCCATGTCACCGTCGTGGAGACTCGGCGCTCGAAGGACAAAGGGATTTCAAGATCCCCCCTCGCACTTGAGACTCAACAGGCGACCACTCTACCTATGGCAGAAACTTCTATGATGGAGGACGATCGTCCTGTAACGGTAACGATGAGCTTCCTATGAGATTTCCAGCATTCTATCGTTGCCGAAATCACTCAGCAGCTTGATCAGAGGTTGCCGCAACCTCCACCCACTCAAAAGACCTCATCCCCGACCATTTGTCGGGAAAGGAGCTCGAGATCTACCCACCGGAGTTCAAAGAGTGGGGACTCCCTTGACGCATGTTCAACGGAAAGTGAACCCGTTGAGGTGCGCCCCATCAGAAGAGGAGCCCCAAAAGAAACCAGGGCCTCCTGTCAACGAAGCGCGTCCCCTTACCAGAGGTCTCCATCTTCCCCTTACCGGAGTCGTTCCTCAAGCGAGGGAGAAATTCACCATCACCGGCAAACACGCAACGACGAGAAGGAGCCAACACTGCCGCCCTTATGGAAAGGATCCTAGGAACGCTAGAAAAGGTCGAGAAACAGATCTCCCGAAAACCAGTCTGGTCCCGGTTGTCCGACTCCTACACCGGAGAGGAGTCGCCTTTCGTAC
>KK906317.1:0-15470 GCA_000696445.1 Aquilaria agallochum
TAAAATTTAGCGATGAATTTTTGTAATTTTGGTAGTTTGCTACAAAGATCATTAAACTTACTAAATATAAAAGTTACGTGTTTTGGAATAACCAAAATACGAGACTTACTAAACATGGAAGTCCCTTTCTCAAATATAAGACTTACTAAGTAAAAAAGCCTTCAAAAACTGGAAGTTATTAAATATGAAAATCCTCTCTTAAAATATAAGAATTACTAAACATGAAAGTCAGAAAAAAATGAAAATATGGTAGTTCCTTCTTCAAATATAAGACATACTAAATATGGAAGTTCCAAAAAATGGATGTTACTAATTATGGAAGTTGCATTCCCTAAATATGGGACTCACTAAATGTAAAAATTATAAAAACTGGAAGTTACTAAATATGGAAGCTCCTATATATGAGACTTACTAAATATGGAATGGAATAAAAAAAGAAAGTTAAGGTATAAGGTGAGGTTAAAATTGGGTTTTGTTGGGCCTAGTCATCAGGTCATCTTGGATTCAAGTAAAGTTAGTTTTGGGCTTGGGTCATTTCGAGTTCGGGTCAATTTTTGCTTAGGTCATTACAAGATCGATTATTTCAAGTTCGAGTCATTTAGGTTCGAATTTTCTCAAGTTTCACTTCAATCAGGTTCAAGTTCAGGTTTGGGTTAGATACATTTGGGTTCAGGTTGTTAATTTTTTTGGTCAAGTCAGGTTAGGTTGGGCTTAGGATTGGGTGAGTCAGGTTAGGTTGTCAGGTTGGGTCAAATTTTGCCATTCCTAGACTACAGTTGATAGATTTGTGTGATTTATTTATTTTTTTTTCATGTTAGTGGGTCATGTGGAGGTCGAAAGCTAAAAAATGGTAGATATTGATGATAAGGCATTTTAGAATAGTGCATCGGGTGATGACATTAGATTTTTTTATCTATTCATTATATTAAATTTATGTTAGTTGATCTACTATTAGGGGTTGATTCACCTTTTATTTGGTCAGATTGTGTCACACCTCACACAGGCTTCTAACTTTATTTCTTGCCAAACTCAACATAGTCTTCCATTTAAGTGCACTTAAGGCACATAATTTTGTAGTCTTGCATTCACATCACTATTACCATGTTCAATTGAATCCTTCTTGTATTTAATTGTATGTTTCTTATTTTTCTTGGCCTTAGCCAAGTACTGAAGGGTGGTCCTAACAGATTGTCTATGGTCTGGTTTGACTATTTGGTTATATTCTATTTGGGCTTTGTTCTAGTACTTGTGAGTTATTTATTCCAAATTTATTCTGGTTTACATAGAAGGTTCAGCTTGATCCGATTCTCTTCTTTTCATTTGGTGTCGTGAGAGTGAGTAGTCTTTTTAGTGACCAGTTTTGTGTTCCTATTGTTCCTTAGAAACTTATGTCATTGTTGGATTGTAAGATGTTATTTGGATCATTATTGATTGAAATGAATAACATCTTTTATCCAAAAAATCTGGTATATAACTCTCCTTTTAGATGAAAATCATTAACCCAAAAAAAAGTTACTGCATAATGCAGAGGTGGCATATGAAACTTGATTCACATGAAGGAAAAATTGATAATTGAATTAAATTGTTTATATACTGTCAAAAAACTAATCCATAGTTAAATTTATTGAAAAAATAATTACTAAATAATTTAAATTAATATTTCAAAGGTTGATTTCATTTAGTTACTTTAATTAAATAGAAGACTAATTGGAAACATTTTCAAGAGATTTAGGACTAAAATAAAGTAATTAATATATTAAGGATGAAAGGCAAAACAAAAAAAAACAAATATTAGGGATTGTCTATAAAATTTACTCTAACTATTGTCAAATGGCATGAGAAATCACCTATATAGCCCAATATTAACTTTTCTAAATCCATTTCAATGTTGCGTTCGAAACTAAACTTTATCAAACCAATGAACTTGTCATGGTTGCCTAGTAAGAACAAACACCCAGTTCATTTTAGTTTAAGTTAATTGACTCCAAAATGACTTATTTTTATTTTTATGTTTTTTTATTTGAAACTAATTTTAATTAAAACCAATATTATGTGGTAGCAATAATCTATTGAAAACACAATTTTTGTAATCTTACTTAATTTTTATGAATTTTTCTAGTTTAAGGTATTAAAAAAGAAAAATTCATAAAAATTTAACAACATCATGAAAATTTACTTTTAAATGGATTATTGTATCTACATAATATTGGCTTGCAAATGAAATTGGTTTCAAGAAAAAAAAAAGTACAAGTAAAAAATAAATCAGTTGACTTAAGTTAAAATGAATTGACTATAAAATTGCATGATAATTATGAAGGAACCAAATTCATAGTTTGTAACTGTGGCAGTGTATAGGAGCTGTTAGATTGTGTAAGACTCACATCAAACAAATCTATCCAACGACTGTCACACATTTGTCAAAGTGACAGACATTAAGAGTGCAATTTTCTATCATGAAATGGATTGAAGCAATAAAATTAGGGTCATTCCATTGTCAATTAGTGGAAGGAAAATGCAAGTCATGCCAATGACACCATGTTTGAATCCGTCTGATCAAATATGGGCTCTTTAGATTACCAAGGACACCCATTCATCGGACGAGCTTACACACGTAATATGGCTGATGACCTAAGTCACACAATACAAGCGTGGCCCGTTGTAAAATTGGGCTCATCTACAATGATTTTTGGACACTGTGGACCAAAGAGTATTCGGCCTACCATCCTAATACTTTTATGGGATAATTACAATTTGTCCTCTAAAATTTAGGTGAAATTACACTTTGTCATCTCTTATTTTAGAAATATACACTTTGCCCCTAGCTTTTTAATATAGCCCAACAACAACTTTTGAAATCTTAATTTAGACTATACGGTATTCATCTTTAAGTAATTTCAATCTGTATGCTATTTTTTTATAGTTAATTGATATTTAAAAAATACAATTTCTAGTTATAGAAAGAACAAAAAGAAAAAATTGATAATTTAAAATATCCATTAACCGTAAAAAACCATACATATTGAAATTACCTAAAACTAGCTGCCGTAATATTTAAATTAAAATTTCAAAAGGTATTGTCGAATTGTATTAAAAAGGTAGAGGCAAAGTGTATATTTCTAAAACAGAAAGACAAAAGTGTAATTTTACTGAAACATAAGGGGTAAATTGTAATTAACCCTACTTTTACTAGAAAGCATAGTTGGCATGTTTTTCTCTCAAGTTTAAAATATTACTGAAAACACAAATATTTTTATGTTTTATTGCATTTGAAATGGAAGATGGGCTCATAAAGAGTAACAATAGTTACAACACGGCCTCTTTCTTCCATGGTTATTTTTGCAATTTGAATTAATGTTATGACAAACAGACCATTTAATTTAGAAATATATTCATGTGAGTCATCATGGTCAACTTGACACCAATATAATAATAGCACTTTTGTTCACAGCCCTAAATTTCAAAAGAGAATCTATGAATGATAGACTTGATTGGCTTAAACTTTATATAAATTATTTTTATGATTAAAATTCAATTCAAGGGTTAAATAGATTGTAGTGGGATTAATAATAAATTATCTAAGGGTTTGGGAATAAAAATAAAATGTCTATTCATGGATTATATTAAGAACTTCTTTTCAAGTACACCACCTAGCTATTAGAAGCCCAATCTTATCAACATGAAGAAGCCCATTCTTAGGCTGCTAGTTATTCTCTAAAAGTGACAAATGAACGAATATCTAAAACTCAACTTGAGTTTGTTTAATTTAGAGCCGGTTTATGACTCATTTAAATTGATATCAAGCCAAGTTTAAATAACTTTTAAATTTGATATCTGTTTGAATTTACTTGTTACTTGGCTTGGCTCAATTTTAGTTTTTTCCCTTAATTTAAGTTAAAAGATTGAGCTAAAAAAGATATCAAACTTTATAGATATCTATTCATGGTTTGTTTGGATTCTTTTCAATCCAAACATGAAAAAAAAAAAATCAAACTTGATAGATATCTCATTCCAAACATGATCAGCTTATTACTTGGTTCGTGTCAACTTGCTTTCTCGCATTATAGTCTGAGTTTCATAATATGATGGAAGGAGATTCATTTTCTAAACATATAAAATGAAAGATAAAAGAGACAACATAGAATTTACTGAAAAGGTAAATGGTAAAAATCACCCTTGAACTATACATCATGTTGCTTGGTTTGCATGCTATATAATTTTGTTTAATTGTCTTTAATTTTTTTTAGAAAATATTGTAGCTTTCAAGTTTGATTTTCAACTATCTTCTTTTTTGTTGGTACTAAAAAACAAACTAAGAAGCTTAGGGAAATAGAGAAGACACATGATCATGGGCGAGAGTGATATGTTGGCGAGGGACTACCATAAATGCACAGCAAGACATTGACTCCATGGAGTTGATGATAGCTTGAAGAAGCAAAGTCAGGCTGGGAGGGATTGTGAGTGATCCATGAAATGCTGCCAAGGCATGAGAACAATCTGTCAAAATAGTGATGTAAGATAGCCTAAGCATTGATGGTACAATTAAAGCACTATGAATGCCCTTAAGTTTAGCCTCGAGGACCGATGAACAGAATTGAAACAGTTGGCCTTCTTTTAGCAAGGGAAGGCCATTTATAGCCATCCAAAGCCACACTACTGCCCCAAGCCTTGAGGAATGACCTCGAGCTCCGTTTACCATGAATATAGCCAGGGTACATGAAAGAGCCATGTAAGGATCCATAGCCTAGTTGTGGCAAAGAGGATTAAGATGACCTGACATAAGTTGAAGCTCTTGCATTCAAAAATCTCACGAAGAGTAAAGAGTCTGAATGAGCCCATTCTTCTTACTAAGAAATGAAGCCACAATGAAAGGGAAAGATTGAAAGACCAACTCATTTCATCCAAGCCATATGGTCTAAAGAGTGAACATTAAAAAAAATGACCAATCCAAGTCCTAATTTCCTTTAGTGATAAGTGATGTTTGCTAAGGTTATTAATGATCTAGGTGGCATAGCCGTTCTTAACTGAGTAACTTTCAGAAGGGGTACCAGTCCAGGAAATAAAATTAGGGCTCCCACTGTTTAAAGGTAGCAAAACAATAGAGATTAACTAGGAGACTTGGGAAAGGGCAAGGTGGGGATTATTATGAATGAAGTACTAATTCTAATCTCCAAATCCTTCTAAAATCAAGGTCACTACTTTTAAATCTTTATGCATGTGATAATTTGGGGAAATGGTTTTGAGGTTAGTAGGCATAACACCTAGGATCCACTGGTCATACTAAATCCATATCGAATTCCTATCCCCAATTGTCCAACTGTGATTTGAAGAAATAAGTTGACCATGGAGCAAACTCTTCCAGATAAGTGAGCTGAATTTCTTGGCTTGACAATCCAGATAGATTGGGAATTGACATATTTGGCTTGCGCAAGAATTTATAGACTAAAGCTTATTGATTGCTAATAATGATTCTCCAAAAGGTCTTGCCTAGAAGAACTTTATTGAATAAATGCATATCTCACATGCCTAAACCACCCAAGCTTTTCGACACTGTTAATAAACTCTTGTTCTTAAGATGACATCTTTTCTGATTTGAATGGCTTGACCAGCAAGACTTCACTATATTGCTAGAAAGCTTGTTAAAGGTGGCAATTGACACTTTAAATAAAACATGATATAAATTGGGAGCAAAGTCAGAGTAGACTAAATAAGAGTTAAATGGCTGGAGTTATTTAAAAGCTTATGTTTCCATTTGTTTAGTTGATTTGCCATCTTGTCTTAGGAATTGGAAAGTTACAAATCTAGAAAATTTTTGATATAACAAGTCACCTAGGTAATGGACAATATTATAGTTAAGATTGAATGGTATAATATGACAGAACTCCTGAAATAGATGCTGTGGCACATTTTAGCTAAAAATCCATTCCAATTTTGAGAAGTTAATTTCCTGACCAACTGCTGGAGCATAAAACCTAAGAACATTATTAGTTGATGTAATAGTTGTCCTAGATAGCAGAAAAATAAAAGACAATTATCAGCAAAAAACAGGTGATTAATTGTAGTGTTAGATTTTTTAACTTTCAGACCCAACAATTGGTTAAAAGACTGTGGAGAAGATAGATTGCTTGAAAAGGCCTTTGCATAGAGGACGAATAAATATGGAGATAATAGTTCCCCTGTCTTAATCTAGCCTTAGGAGAAAAATAATCCGTGGTGTTTCGATTAACTAGGACAAAATAGGAGACAATGGTGACGCATTACTTAAAGAGAGAAATCCAAGAATTTGGGAAGAGAATGGTTTTGAGGACTTTCTCGATAAAAGACTGTGAAATTTTATCATAAGCCTTTCGAATGTCCAACTTCAACAAAGCCTTATAACCTCTTGGTCCTAAGTCTTGCTTTGATTGCTTAAATGCCTATATAAGCTCATGAATGATAATATTATCTTGGATGTGTAACCTCGAGATGAAAGCATTTTGAAATTCTAAGACCAAGGATAAGATAATCAGTTTTAACCTATTTACCAAAACTTTAGAAATCATTTTGTAAAGCATGTCGTACAAGCTGATTGGTCGGAAGTTTTCCGTGCATTGAGCTCCCTTCTTTTTTGGAATAAGGGCAATAAAAGTGCAATTAAGTTCTCTCAAAAGATATCCCCCATTAAGGAAAGACAAAATTGCTTTCATTATAGAGTTTGCCCATAATGTACCAGTAATTGTTAAAGACTATAAGAGAAAGCCCATTAGGGCCAGGGGCCTTTAAATTAGCTTGATGGAAAGTTGCCATTTTAAATTCTTCCTTAGTGAAAGGGAATAACATAGATGATTTTTGGTGTTCTGAAAGAACTCATCTAATCTCTGAGAAAAGTTCACCCTGATCTGTTTCAAAAGTAGAATGGAGATCAATGAACATATTTATGTAGTATGTGCGAATATTATTCCTTATATCATCCTCTTCATATATCCAAGAATCATTAGGCAGCTAAAGCGTAGCTATCCAAGAAGAGCTTTATCTGGGATGAGTAGCCTGATAGAAAAAGCTCGTTTTACAATTGTCCAGGGCAAGCCAATGTATTCTAGATTTCTAAGCCAATAAATATTCTTCATTAGCTAATAGGGCTTGGTATTGATGATGTAGATTTGTAAGGCTAGAATTATAAGAGGATGGGTCTTAAGAAGCTTGAAGACTAGCCATTTGAGTTTTAGTACTAATAATATCCTTGCAAAGTAAACCAATTGAGGATTTTCTCCACTAATGAAAAGTAAGCACTAAGGGAAGGCAGTTTGAGCAGTTTAAAACTGTTCTAAACATTAGTGAGCGTTGGATTGGGAAAGACAAGACAAATTTGATGATTTCCGCACATTGCCCATATATGGTCCAAAAAGCTTTAAAATAGTGAAGACGATGGTAGAATTTCCTAGTTGGAGAAGTGTCCTGCAAAAGCGGAGCATAGTTCAATTTTTGAAAAGATAAGTTGACAGTGGCAAATCCAGAATTTTTACAAATGAGGGTCCATATATATATACTCCCTTCGTTTCATGAAATTTCTCCTCTGTGATAATATACGCAAATTAAGACTTTTTTACTTTTTACTTCTTTCTTTTAATATAAAACTATTAGTTTATTTATTTTTATATAAAGTATATGTACTTATCTAAACAAGTTAACAGTATTTATATTTTTTAATGGGCCATACGTACTTTTGTTCTTTAATTTTCTCAACTTCTCTCTCCTTTCAATGATTGATATATATATATATTAAATAATAAAAAAGTTACCTTATTTGGAAAGATAAGAAGGGGACAACTATTTTGAAACTACTAAAAAAGGAATTGAGACTAGTTATTGTAAAACGGAGGGAATAACTATTAATTTTGACATTAAATAATGATCAAAAAGTATTTTTAGAAGACAAATTAAAAAAATACTCTAATTTTAACATCTTTTTTTCTTTCATTCGTTAAACAATTAGAAAAATATAAAAACTATGAAGAAGATGAATGAGATATTCATGTTATATAAAAAGTAAGAGACAAAATCTCATTGTAGCCCTTATATACATCTTCCACTTAGCTTAGTAACTTCATCTTGTATCCCAATTAGTTTTATAAATTTTCCTATATTTGAATTAGAAAAATATGGCAAGAAAAAAAATTCAAGGCCTAAATAGGAAAATATGTGGAAGTTAAAGGGCCAAGATGAGATTTTTACCATTATTCTAATTGTTAATAGAGAGAAGAGATTAATCCATTTTCTAACTTTTTTGAAGGTAAGAGGAGGCACATTATCTTATTTGAATAGATATTATTAAAATTATGGGGGTCCATTAAAAAACTTAAAGTGCTCCATTTATTTAATTATATTGTGTATCTTTGATCAACATTTTTTTTAAAAAAAATGGGGTTCATGGACCCGCATATTATCTATGTCCATCCCACCACTGAAAGTTAACTAGGCAAGTTGAGGGAGCAAGTTAAACCAATCTTCAGAACAATAGGCCTTATTAAGAATTTCACATATAAGATCCTTATCCTCCCTTAAGTTCGACCATGTGTAGGCATGGCCATTGCATGGAATCTGGAGCAAGTTTAAATTGTCCACAAAATCCTAAAGGAAGCCGACACCAGTACAGATGTGTGAATTTCTGCCAGACATTTCCACTATGGACAGAACTTGTTATCACCAATGATCATTAGAGAAGTAGTATACTGCAAAAGGATGGACTATATTTTTGTCCATGTAACTTGTCTAAGCCTTATAATGGGGTTACCATATATGCACCCAAGCAACCAAGGTTTGAAGCCCGCTGAACTAACTTTAAACAAAAGCAGGTTTGCATCCTTGTAAAGCAAACAACAACATACAAATTGATAATTTAAAATGTCCATTAACTGTAAAAAACCATACAAATTAAAATTACCAAAAACTGGCTGCCGTAATATTTAAATTAAAATTTCAAAAGTTGCTGTTGAATTGTGTTAAAATGGCAGAGGCAAAGTGCATATTTCTAAAACAGAAAGACAAAAGTGTAATTTTACTGAAACATAAGGGGTAAATTGTAATTAACCCTACTTTTACTAGAAAGCATAGTTGGCAAGTTTTTCTCTCAAGTTTAAAATATTGCTGAAAACACAAATTTTTTTATGTTTTATTGCATTTGAAATGGAAGATGGGCTCATAAGGAGTAACAACAGTTACAACACAGCCTCTTTCTTCCATGGTTCTATTTGCAATTTGAATTAATGTTATGACAAATAGACCATTTAATTTAAAAATCTATTCATGTGAGTCATCATGGTCAATTTGACACCAATATAATAATAGCACTTTTGTTCATAGCCCTAAATTTCATAAGAGAAGCTATGAATGATAGATTTGATTGGCTTAAACTTTATATAAATTATTTTTATGATTAAAATTCAATTAACGGGTTAAATAGATTATAGTGGGATTAATAATAAATTATCTAACGGTTTGGGAATAAAAATAAAATGTTTGTTCGTGGATTATATTAAGAACTTCTTTTCGAGTACACCACCTAGCTATCAGAAGCCCAGTCTTGTCAACGTGAAGAAGCCCATTCTTAGGCTGCTAGTTATTCTCTAAAAGTGACAAATGAACGAATATCTAAAACTCAACTTGAGTTTGTTTAATTTAGAGCCGGTTTATGACTCATTTAAACTGATATCAAACCAAGTTTAAATAATTTTTAAATTTGATATCTGTTTGAATTTACTTGTTACTTGGCTTGGCTCAATTTTAGTTTTTTCCCCTTAATTGAAGTTAAAAGATTGAGCTCAAATTGATTGGTTAACATTTTATTCATGGTTTGTTCGGATTTTTTTCAATCCAAACATTAAAAAAAAAATATCAAACTTGATAGATATCTCATTCCAAACATGATTAGCTTATTACTTGGCTTGTGTCAACTTGCTTTCTGGCACTATAGTCTGAGTTTCATAATATGATGGAAGGAGATTCATTTTCTAAACATATAAAATGAAAGATAAAAGAGACAACATAGAATTTACTGAAAAGGTAAATGGTAACCCTTGAACTATGCCTCATGTTGCTTGGTTTGCATGCTATATAATTTTGTTTAATTATCTTTACTTTTTTTTAGAAAATATTGTAGCTTTCAAGTTTGATTTTTAACTATATTTTTTTGTTAGTACTAAAAAAAAACTTAGAAACTTAGGGAAATAGAGAAGACACATGATTATGGGCAAGAGTGATATGTTGGCAAGGGACTACCACAAATGCATAGCGAGACATTGACTCCACGGAGTTGATGATAGCTTGAAGAAGCAAAGTTAGGTTGGGAGGGATTGTGAGTGATCCATGAAATGTTGCCAAGGCATGAGAACAATCTGTCAAAATAGTGATGTAAGATAGCCTGAGCCTTAATGCTACAATTAAAGCACTATGAATGCCCCTAAGTTTAGCCTCGAGGACCGATGAACCGAATTGAAACAGTTGGCCTTCTTTTAACAAGGGAAGGCCATTTATAGCCATCCAAAGCCATACTACTGCCCTAAGCCCTGAGGAATGACCTCAAGCTCCGGTTACCATGAATATAACCGGGGGACATGAAAAAGCCATGTAAAGACCCATAGCCTAGTTGTGGCAAATATGATTAAGATGACCTGACATAAGTTGAAGCTCTTGCATTCGAAAATCTCACGAAGAGTAAAGAGTCTGAATAAGCCCATTCTTCTTACTAAGAAATGAAGCCACAATGAAAGGGAAAGATTGAAAGACCAACTCATTTCATCCAAGCCATATGGTCTAGAGGGTGAACACTACAAAAAATGACCAATCCAAGTCCCAATTTCCTTTAGTGACAAGTGATGTTTGCTAAGGTTATTAATGATCTAGGTGACATAGCCGTTCTTAACTAAGTAACTTTCAGAAGGGGTACCAGTCCAGGAAATAAAATCAGGGCTCCCACTGTTTAAAGTAGCAGAATAATAGAGATTAACTGGGAGACTTAGGAGGGGGCAAGGTGGGGAATATTGTGAATGAAGTCTTAATTCCAATCTCCAAATCCTTCTGAAATCAAGGTCACTACTTTTAAATCTTTATGCATGTGATAATTTGGGGAAATGGTTTTGAGGTTAGTAGGCATAACACCTAGGATCCACTGGTCATACTAAATCCATATCGAATTCCTATCCACAATTATCCAACTGTGATTTAAAGAAATAAGTTGACCATGGAGCAAACTCCTCCAGATAAGTGAGCTGAATTTCTTGGCTTGACAATCCAGACGGATTGGGAATTGGCATATTTGGCTTGCAAGAATTTATAGACTAGAGCTTATTGATTGCCAGTAAAAATTCTCCAAAAGGTCTTGGCTAGAAGAACTTTATTGAATAAATGCATATCTCACATGCCTAAACCCCCTAAGCCTTTTGACACTGTTAATAAACTCTTGTTCTTAAGATGGCATCCTTTCTGATTTGAATGGCTTGACCACCAAAACTTCACTATATTGCTAGAAAGCGTGTCAAATGGGGCAATTGAAACTTTAAATAAAACATTATATAAATTGGGAGTAAAGACAGAGTAGGCTGAATAAGAGTTAAATGGCTAGAGTTATTTAAAAGCTTATGTTTCCAGTTGTTTAGTTGATTTGCCATCTTGTCTTAGGAATTGGAAAGTTACAAATCTAGACAAATTTTGATAGAATAGGGCACTTAGGTAATGGACAATATTATAGTTGAGATTGAATGGTATAATATGACAAAACTCCTAAAAGAGATGCTGAGGCACATTTTAGTTGAAAATCCGTTTCAATTTAGAGAAGTTAATTTCCTGACCAGCTGTTGGAGCATACAACCTAAAAACATCATTAGTTGACATAATAGTTGTCCTAGACAGCGGAAGAATAGAAGACAATCATCAACAAAAAGCAGGTGATTAATTGTAGTGTCAGATTTTCTAACTTTCAGACCCAACAATTGGTTAGAAGACTATAGAAAAGATAGATTGCTTGAAAAGGCCTTTGCATAGAAGATGAATAAATATGGCGATAACAGTTCCCTTGTCTTAATCTAGCCTTAGCAGAGAACCAATCCGTGGTGTTTCCATTAACTAGGACAAAATAGGAGACAATGGCGATACATTACTTAATGAGAGAAATCCAAAATTTGGGAAGAGTATGGTTTTGAGGACTTTCTCGATAAAAGACTGTGAAATTTTATCATAAGCCTTTCGAATGTCCAACTTCAACAAAGCCTTATAACCTCTTGGTTCTAAGTCTTGCTTTGAATGCTTAAGTGCCTATATAAGCTTATGAGCGATGATAATATTATCTTGGATGTGTAACCTCGAGATGAAAGCATTTTGAAATTCTAAGACCAAGGATAAGATAATCAGTTTTAACCTATTTACCAAAACTTTAGAAATCATTTTGTAAAGCATGTTACACAGGTTGATTGGCTGGAAGTCTTCCATGCATTAAGCTATTTTCTTTTTAGGAATAAGGGCAATAAAAGTGCAATTAAGTTCTCTCAAAAGATATCCCCCATTGAGGAAAGACAAAATTGCTTTCATTATAGAGTTTGCCCATAATGTACCAGTACTTGTTAAAGACTATAGGAGAAAGCCCATTAGGGCCAGGGGCCTTTAAATTAGCTTGATGGAAAGCTGCCATTTTAATTTCATCCCTAGTGAAAGGGAATAGAATAGATGATATTTGGTGTTCTAAAAGAACTCATCTAATCTCTGAGAAAAGTTCACCCTGATCTGTTTCAAAAGTAGAATGGAGATCAATGAACATATTTATGTAGTATGTGCGAATATTATTCCTTATATCATCCTCTTTATATATGCAAGAATCATTAGGTAGCTAAAGCATTGCTATCCAATAAAAGCTTCATTTGGGATGAGTAGCCTGATAGAAAAAGCTCGTTTTACAATTGTCCAGGGCAAGCCAATGTATTCTAGATTTCTAAGCCAATAAATATTCTTCATTAGCTAAAAGGGCTTGGTATTGATGATGTAGATTTGTAAGGCTAGAATTATAAGAGGATGGGTCTTAAGAAGCTTGTAGACTAGCCATTTGAGTTTTAGTACTGATAATATCCTTCCAAAGTAAACCAGTTGAGGATTTTCTCCACCGATGAAAAATAAGCACTAAGGGAGGGCAGTTTGAGCAGTTTGAAATTGCTCTAAACATTAGTGAGCCTTGGATTGGGAAAGACAAGACAAATTTGATGGTTTCCTCACATTGCCCATATTTGGTCCAAAAAGCTTCAAAACAGTGAAGACGATGGTAAAATTTCCTAGCTGGAGAAATGTCCAGCAAAAGCGGAGCATAGTTCAATTTTTGAAAAGATAAGTTGATAGTGGCAGATCCAAAATTTTTACAAAGGGGGGTCTATATATATATACTCCCTTCGTTTCATGAAATCTGTTCTTTGTGATACGCAAATTAAGACTTTTCTACTTTTTACTTCTTTCTTTTAATATAAAACTATTAGTTTATTATTTTTATATAAAGTACATGTACTTATCTAAAAAAAGTTACTAGTATTTATACTTTTTAATGGGCCATGCATACTTTTATTCTTTAATGTTCTCAATTTCCTCTCCTTTAAATGATATATATATATATATATATATATATATATATATAAAATAATAAAAAAGTTACCTTATTTGGAAAGATAAGAAGGGGACAACTATTTTGAAACTACTAAAAAAGGAATTGAGACCAATTATTGTAAAACGGAGGGAGTAACTATTAATTTTGACATTAAATATTGATCAAAAAGTATTTTTAGAAGACAAATTCAAAAAATACTCTAATTTTAACATCATTTTTTCTTTCATTCGTTAAACAATTAGAAAAATATAAAAACTATGAAGAAGATGAATGAGATATTCATGTTATATAAAACGTAAGAGACAAAATCTCATTGTAGCCCTTATATACATCTTCACTTAGCTTATTAACTTCATCTTGTACCCCAATTAGTTTTATAAATTTTCTTATATTTGAATTAGAAAAATATGAGAAGAAAAAAAAGTTTAAGGCCTAAATAGGAAAATATGTGAAAGTTAAAGGCCCAAGATGAGATTTTTATCATTATTCTAATTGTTAACAGAGAGAAGAGATTGATCCATTTTCTAACTTTCTTAAGGTAAGAGGAGGCACATTATTTTATTTGAATAGATATTATTAAAATTATGGGATCCATTAAAAAACTTAAAGTGATCCAATTATTTAATTTTGTTATGTATCTTTTATCAATATTTTTCTAAAAAAATGTGGTTCATGGACCCGCATATTATCTATGTCCATCCCGCCACTGAAAGTTAACTAGGCAAGTTGAGGGAGCAAGTTAAACCAATCTTCAGAACAATAGGCCTTATTAAGAATTTCACATACAAGATCCTTATCCTCCCTTAAGTTCGACCATGTGTAGGTATGGCCATTGCATGGAATCTGGAGCAAGTTTAAATTGTCCACAAAATCCTAAAGGAAGCAAACACGAGTACAGATGTGTGAATTTCTGCCAGACATTTCCACTGTGGACAGAACTTGTTATCACCAATGATCATTAGAGAAGTAGTATACTGCAAAAGGACGGACTATATTTTTGTCCATGTAACTTGTCTAAGCCTTATAATGGGGTTACCATATATGCACCCAAGCAACCAAGGTTTGAAGCCCGCTGAACTAACTTTAAACAAAAGCAGGTNGGCCTAGGCCGGAACCGACGAGTGTTCTTGAGAATCAGAGGAGGCTGTAGGAATTGAGCCCAGAAGAACCTTTATAGCTTCCATATTAATTGAGTCCGAATCTGTACTGGACACCTGTGAAGTAGCCTCATTCGGCCCAAGTTGTAGCTGTAACTGAAGCCCATCTGAATCATCTTCTGAAGCTTCCTCTGGATCTTCTCCAGTTTCTGAATCATAAGGATTGCGGGGATTAAGATTCTGAGGAGCATCATCACCAACAATAATTTCATTATGCTCTTTGTTATCCATGTTTAGTTATCCTCCAAGTCAAACAGGCGCCATTGATATGCATCATTAAAAACATTATTATCCTGCATTTGAACATTAACAGGGCCAAGAACTTCATCCACTATACGCTAATTAGCAGCGTCATCATCGGAGGACTGATAAAGTAGAGTTTCCAAGTCACGCAATCTACGTATGAAAGCTTGATGCTGGTTCAGATCCCTAAGAATTGTCGAGTGTTCCAGAGGCTTGTAAATTAGAGGTGAAACACGGGAGAGAAATAATGCACTTGGATGTGGTCGAAATCTGCAACTTGCATCCACCACAACTTCTCCTTTAGTGCTTCTGCAACCTGCGGAAGAAATTTGTGGTAGTGGGATTTGGGAATGTCCGATAAAACCACACATTTTGCAGATCTTGAAAGCATTCTCATATTTGAAAGAGATCTACAAAATACACCCTTTAATGGTTTCCAGATAAAACCCAGGAATAAGAGG